>JAPEBW010000100.1:0-89827 GCA_027405785.1 Ophiocordyceps robertsii
CGTTATTATTTACTTATATATGCTTACTAATTTACGGAAAAGAAAGGCCCGGGATATGTATTAAAGCCTATACGGATACTAAGGCAAACTAAAGCCTTATTTAAGCTAACTTAGTAAAGACCTTTTAAGATATAACTATAAACTCCTTTTAACGAATTTTTATTTAAGGAGTAAGAAAGATAGCTACCGTTAAATAAGCAGAATTCACCGCGTATATATTAAGAAGGCTAAATAGTAGCCTCGCGGTTATAAAAGTAAGGATTAGCGCTTAAATAGTAAAACGCTTAGCGGTTAATATATTACTTAGCTAAGACTTTTTAGTTCTTAACTAAGGGGACCTTATTAACTTTATATTGGTTTTACGGATCGGGGCTTATAAAGGGATTAAAGCTAAAGTTAAGATAGTTTAGCTAGGACTAGTAATAGATAGATAGGTAATTTGCTTAGTTATTATAACGATTTTAGCTAGTTCTAGCTACGTCTTACTTATATAGGTCTAAGCGCCGCTTTTAAGGCGTAATATAATATTTTTCCCTAATAACCCTAAGCTTGCCTAGATAATAATATAGGATTATAAGAGCTTTATAGCGATAAACTATTTTTAGGAACTACTAGTGCTTTACTAAGGCTAAAAGGTAAGGATAATTACGGACTTTTATAAGTAGTTTTAGCTATATAAAGAGGTCGATGCTATTACTCCCTTAATAAAAGCCTTTATAGAAAATCTAAATAAAATAGACCTTATTAAGGACTTCTTATAAAAGGATCTTATAGTAAACTATAAACTTAAAATCGGCCGAACTAAGGACTTACTTAAACTTACTACTAATAAGGGCGTTTAGATCTATACTAAAGACTTTAAATACGTATTAAAAGTCTAAGATATCCTTTAATCGTTTCCTTACCTTTAAAGAAATAAGGGAGTAGTATATATAGATAAATCCGAATATATATATATTCCTTTAGTAAAAGGATAGTAATACTAATAAGTCGTATTAAGATTATACTTATTAAGTAATAAAGATAAGAAGGTAGTAGATATAATATTCGGCTAGCTAACTACGTAAAGCCGATTAAACCGAGTTTATAAGCTAACCTTATTCGCGGCGCTAGTATTTATAGTATAAAAGATAGTAAACGGAAAAAAAAAGGGATAAGTAGTTATAGACTTATAGGGGATTAACGCCGTTATTACCTTAAACGCTTACTTAATGCCCTTTTAAAGTAATATAATTAAACGCCTTTAAAGAAGGAAGTTTATTAGTATAGTAAACGTATAATTGTTTTTTTACTAGTTCTTAGTTTACTAAACTACTAAGAAAGGTTTATAGTTATAAGCTATCGCGGACTAAAAAGATTATTAGTAATACTTATAAGCTTTAAGAACTCCTTAGTTTTACGTTTAAAGGTTTATCGATAACGTCTTCTATAAATACTAAGAATATACGGCGGCCTATATTAACGATATTAGTATCTATTCCGATATAGCTAAAGAATACCTTTAATATTTAAAGGCTATATTCCGTGCCTTTTACGACTATAATATTACTTTATTTAAACTAAAGTCCTTCTTAGCATACCCGTTTATATAGCTCCTTAGATTTAAGGTAAATACTATTAGCTTAATAAATATAAATAAACGCGTGCGAGCTTTAAAGGATATCGCGTTCTTAAAGAACCTTTAATAGCTTAAGAAATAAATCGGCCTTACTAAGTAGCTATGCTATATAGTCCCGTATTTCGCTAAGGAAGTTAATATCTTATAAAAACAAAAAATAGAGCTACTCCGGGTAGGATAAGAAGAAGGAGTCCCCTTAAGAGGTTAATAATAAACTCGATATACCGCGAAAGCCGCTTTCTAGCCTACTCCGGAAGAAAAAGAGGCCTTCGCGATTTTAACTAAGAAACTTACTAAGCCTTAAACGATTTACTATATTAACCCCGCTTAATAACTATTTATTTAAATCGATATATCTTAAGAATATAAAGTAGCGGCTATAGCTTTTTACTTAAAAGAAGGTATAAAATAGAATGAAAAGACGCTACTAACTTAAACTAAAGTTTAGCTTATTATCTACTTAAGCCGCGCCTTTTAAAGCGGAGAACTTTAATACTAGCCTATAAAACTTAAAGTAGCTAGTTTAATATAGGCAGTATATAAGTTATATACTATAGTACTATCTATAAAAACGCTATAAGTAGTTATCTTTACTAACTATATAAGTACTTATAGAATTATATACTAGAAATCCCTATTCTTTATTAATATAAAATTTAATAATAAGCTAGTCCTCCTATCTTAATACTTAAGCGAATTCCCGCTTAAGGTATACTATATCTTAAGCGTTAAAAACGTCGTGCTAAACGCGCTTTTACGTTTACTATACTAAGATAATAGGCCGGTATCCTAAAACTAAGAAAGGGAATTAAAACGTATTTAAGAAGATAAGATAATAGACCGCCTATTCCTTTATATAAAAGCATTAATCGAATTACCGCTCCGCTAAAAAATAATCGATAGATATACAAAGGATATATAGTAAGTAAAAATCATAGTATAGCTTAGCGATAAAAACGGGGTCCTTAGACTTTTATTCCTTTAGTTATAAGGGTTATTATACTTTATAGAAAATAATAAACGCTAGAGACTATATATCCTTAAGACCTATACTAAGGAGATCGTTAAAGACGCTTATACTAAATATTTTTATACTAGCCGTACCTATATATAATAAGATTTATCTTAAAGCTTCTTAATCTTATAGCTTAGTAAATATATAGATAAGGTCGTAGATAGCTATAATACCTACTACTATAACTAAACTAATTAAGGTAAGACGCTAAGGTAGCTTATCCCGATTTAAAGCCCGCTAGTTCTATATTATATAATAGCGATAGACTTTATTACTAGGCTCTTAGTAGTCTAAGCTAAACAATCCTTATAAAAAGATCCTATAAAAAACTTCTTTAATACCTTACTAACTATAACTAATAAATTCTTAAAAATATATATTTTTATCCTAAGTAATAACTAGTTTATAGCGGAAGACTAAGTATAAGCGTTATATACTAAACTACTCCGCGCTAATTAAGGGATTTTAAAAGGGATAATCTCTAACTAAGATATAAAGTTTACCTTAGTATTTTAGCGGACCTTATAGCAAGCTTTCGGATCGAAGCTTTTTATATTTACCGCTTAGTACCCTTAAACTAACGGCCTATCGGAAAGGCGAAACTAAACTATAAAAATCGCGCTACGATTCTTAACTACTAATTTCCTAGACTTACGCTAAACCGATATACTAATTACCTTTTAGTTTAGCCTTAATAATTCCTTCTTCTTAGTAATTTACGCGGCCTTTAATAAGCTTATTATAAGGATAAGAATAAATAATAGCCTTTAGATCTTTAGTAACTACTTATACCTACGAAACCGAGAAGTCTTATTAAAAAAAGCTAGGTTAGCTATCGCCTACGCTTAAGCCGCTATAAAGGATAAATATAATAAAAAACACCGCTTACTAAAATTTAAGCCTAGCGATTAAGTTTAGCTATAGCTTAATAAAGGCTATTATATTACGGATAGTAAACTAGCAAAGCTTTAAAAAAGACGCGCTAAGCCGTTTAAAGTTACAGCTAAAGTAAAATAGCTTATATACTAGCTAAATATAAAAAGGTCCCTTAATATTTATATAGTTATTTTAATAGTATAACTATGCTTAGCGGACGAGCTAGCTATACGCTTAAGACTAGTTTAAGATAAAAAGATACTTTACTTAAATAAGTAAGAAGTAAAACGAATCCTATAAAGCCGTATAATAAAAAAAGGCGGCGGAAAGCTAAAGAAGGAGTTCCTTATATCTTAAAAAGGCTAACTAAGTAGCTATAACTTATAAGTAAACGAAAAAGCGGTCTTCTTACTAAAGATTATAAAAGCCTTTAAAAAAGTATAAAAGGAGTTAGCTACTTAAGTAGTTCGGACGAGAGTATAATACGCGGCCTTTATAACTTAATACGGAACTCTTTAACTAAGAGAATTAAGCGGTTAAGCTTAAGTATAAGACTTAAAAGCTACTATAAGTTATATAAAACGATAACTTACTACGCTTAAGGTAATTAGTTATTTAAATAATAATATACCGCCGTTTACTTTAAGCAATAAGGCCTTTTTAGCCTTATAGCATACTTATTTAAATTCTCTTTACCGCTTGCCCTCTCTCCTTTACTTTCTTCTTTTTATAACTATATTTCCCTTTACCGCTAGCTATAGCCCGCTATATATCGCTTACTTTTATACGTATAACCTTCTTTACTTTAAGCCTACGATCTTTATACTCCCGTTTTAAGTCCTTTTATTATCTAACGTCTTTTATAGCTAAGATTAGCTATTTTATAACTACTTCTTTAGCCCGCTCTTTTATAAGCCCCTACGCCTTTAATATAAAAGATATAAGTAAGCGCTTAAGCTTTATAAAAATAAGGCGACTATTCTTTATAGCCTTAAGTCCCTTAATAAGAGTTAAAACCTCTAGGTTTAAGCTTTTATATAGACTTACGCTGCCTTCCGTAGCCGTGCTTAAGCTAATAAATTTAACTTAAACTATAATATTATAAAGGACGGCGTATACTACCCTCTTTAAATACTTAACTTAGACGACTTACCTCCTAGCCTAATACCGTATCGTAGTCTAAATAGCTAGTTTCGTAGCAACTTAGCTATACTTCCCGCCTAGCTCTTACTATTTAAAAGCCCCCGCTACCTATATATTTTTTAAGGCGTAGTTAGAAATCTTTATTAATAAAATAACTAGCCGATACTTAACGCCCTTAAGTTAGCTAACCTTACTATAGTCTTAAGATTTATAGTGGCCGCTATAGCTAGCGGAAACCCGCTTTAGCTAAATAACTAAAATAATATCCGCGCTATCCTTAACTATATATTTAAGGCCTAGCTTAACTAGTTTATAGCTAGGTTTATAGCGGTATTTTAAGCTATTATAGCTAAAACCTTATCTTGCTTTATACGCGGTCTAGCTTATACTATAAAATCCCCTTCTTAGCTTATAGCCGCTATACGCCTTAAGGACCCGTTTAGTCTTACTTAGTAAACGCTCTTTCCGCCCGCCGCTACGCCTAGCCTAGCTATATAAAGGCGTATAAGCGCCTTATTATAGTTTATCCGCCGTCCTTTCTTAACTAAAAGAGATAGCGATAACTAGCCTCGCGATATATTCCGCCGCTTAATCTTATAAAAGCCGCTAATAATAACTAATATAATCTTTAATAGGCCTAGCTTTAAGGGCCTATACTCCGGTAATAAGATTATAATAATTAAGAGTTTCTACCTAGCTATAAACTACGCTAAGTTCTACTTATAGGCCTATAAAGAGTCTAAACGCGACCTAACTTTAACCTAAGTAATAAAATTCCTAGGCTTTAATATCCGCCTTATTAGCTATACCGATTACGCACTTTATATTCTTACCCTTAAGGCCCCCTTTATAAAGAGGTTCTTTAAGACTATTAAGCACGTTTAGAACCTTAAGAGTAAGGAGTTAGGTACTAAGGCTATTAAGGACCTTATTACCTGCTTTTAAGCGGGAATATAAACGTTTAATACCTTAGTGCTAACTATACTTATTAATATTAGCGGGATAGCCTACCCTTACTTTAATACCTTCTTAGTAGCTAAACGCGCGTTAGTTAGCGGAAAGGCGTAAGTAATAGCGCTATATAAAAAGGATAATAAGTCGGAAAGCCTAGCAACGGAAAGTAAAGGATAATTATAATAGCGGTAGTAAGTAGGATATAATATCTCGCCTATAAGCGGCCTATAAAGCTAGTAAGTAATTTAGGAAATTTAGCGGAGGATTAAAAAAAGGCGTAAAAAGGTAAGTAAGATAATAATATAAGATAAGGCTTAAATAAAGCTAGTCTTTTATAATATATCCCGCTAAGGAATTTAAGTATTCCTTAGCGCGGAGACTCCTTACTGCTTAATAAGTGCTTAAACGCACGCCTTAAAGGAAAGTTAGAAAAATTCACTATAAGTTTTAGCTAAATACGCTAATCGCCCCGATAAAAACGAAGATATATAACTAAATAAAAGGTAAGAATTTATAATAAGAGCCGCCTACTAGCTATTTTAAGCTACCTAGCTACTATTAGCTAAGTATGCCGAAAAGACTACTAAAAAGATAAGGATAGCGCACTATAAATACAGCGCGAAGACGTTACTATAAAGCTATTACTTAGCGCCCCCTTTACTTTATTCTTATTTTAAACTAATAAAGATATTAGCTTTTCTTTTTTACTTAAGGGAGTTATTACGGAATCTAAATAGCTATGCTTAGACTCCTTACTTTACTCTTAAAGAGCCTTATAAAACCCCGCGATAAGAACGCTTAAAGCATATACTATAAAAGCTTACTTAAGGAGATATAACGAACATTACTAGTCGGACCCCGCTAAGGTTTCCGGGATATAACTATAAAGGGTTAAGAGCCTACTTAACTATAGTTTATAATATCTTTAACTATAAGAGATACCGTAAAAACTACTTAGCGGATTTCGCTAGTATCTTTAAGGGATTTTTAAGAATTTCCGCGGGATATTCTAATTATAGTTTAGCCCGTTTTAAACTATAAAAGCACCTAAAAAGATATAGGATAAACCTTACCGCGATTTTTAAGGGATATCTAGGGATATTTAAGGGATTTCCTTAACTATAGTTTATAGTATTTCTAACTAGGCTTATATTTAGTTTATTAAGCGATTTTACGAGGATATCTATAGTTTATTTACGCACTATAAATAGTATAGTTAAAGATCCTTAAAATTAGCTTAAAAAACTAAGTATAAAGTAGCTAGCTATGCTTTTAAGAATAGATAAGCTTTTTACTATTTTAAAACCCTTATATACGTTTACGTGCGGTAATTAGTCCGTTATACCGGCCTAACTAGCGGTAATTAGTCCGTAGTACCGGTCTTAACCGGCGGTAATTAGTTTATAATACTAGCCTTAACTAGCGGTAATTAGTCCGCGCCTTATCCCCTTATTCTTACGCTATAAAGCGTAGCACCCTTTTAAGACCGCCCTTAATAAATATATTTAAGGGAGTATAATCTTAAGTTAAGTTTAATAAGCTTTTAAAGAAAAAAGAATTAAGGAAATTCTTTTTAAGAAATAAGCTAAATAGTAAACTTTAAAAAAAGAGCTTATTAAGTAGCGCTAAACTACGCTTTACCTTATTAACCTCTTACTTTAAGTTAATAAAGCTTAAGCACTTAACCGCTATAAAGCGCTACTTAACTACTTAGGCTTTCCGATAACTAAAATATTTATTAAAATAATAAGCTTAGAAAACTTCTTATTTTATTATAATATCTTAAAAGTAATATCGCCTCTTTAAATCTATAAAATGGAATAAAATACTCTTTATTATATAATAATAAATTATAAACTTTTAAGTAAGGCAAGGGAGATATTATAAAAGCGGCTTTATAATAAAAGCAATATATAAGTAAAGCTTTAAAACTATAAGATAGTAGCTATATAAATAAAATATTTCTTTACCTTAAGATGCTTATAATAATTTAACTTTATAATATAGCTATTTTAAAGTAATAAGATAGCGTATATAAAGGCCCTAGCTATACTTTAACTTAAAAGTAGCGTAATTAAATTTAAACTATCTTTTTAGCTTACTTTAAAGGAATAACCCGCTAAATATAATAAATACTATAAAGTACGAAAATGCTACTACTTTTTTCCCTCCCCCTTTTTAGAGTAAAGAATTTATAATAAGCCTAACTTACAAAGTACGAAAATGCTACTACTTTTTTCCCTCCCCCTTTTTAGCGTAAAGAATTTATAATAAGCCTAACTTAAGCTAATACCTTTAAAAACGTTAAATACCTTCTTTTTTTAACCTTCCCCCCCCCCTCTTAATATTACCTCCTTCTTAACTAGTTTTTAAGCTTATCTTTATTATCTTTAATACTATACTAAGCGCTACTTAAAAGCACTATAAACCCGCCGGACTATAAAGTAATATAAAGCTACTTTACTTAACTATAACTATAAGTTAAGGTAATAAGCGCTTTTTCTTAACGCTTATAATAACTAAAGGTTATATAGAATAAAGGTAAGTTAAGAAAAAGTAGCCTCTTAGTTAATAACCTTTTTAAGCGTTTACTTTAAAGCTTAAAAGGTACTTATTACTAAGAAGTTACTAACTATAGTATAACTAAGCTTAAAAAGCAGTATAAAACTAAGCTTATTAAAGCGGCTTAAATAATCTTAAGTTAAATAAGTTAAGTTAAGTATTATAAAGAAAGTTAAAAAAAGCAACTTAGCTTTATTATAAGTAAGAAACTAGTAGTAGCTAAGGTTTAAACTAAGGTTTTTATCCTCCTTTTTTTTACCTTTTAAGCTTAAAGTAAAAGTAATACAAGCGCGCTAAAAAGGAATATTTATAAAGTTTTTTTCCCTAAAGGTATTCCTTTTTAAAAGGCTATAAGCGCGCTTTTATATAGTAATAGGATTATTATTAACTTTAAGTAAAATAAAAGTAAGCTTAGTAAAAATTAAAATAAAGTCGCTATTGCTATTATTATTACCGTTTTTAATATTAAGATTAATAAAGTTAGTATTAAAAATAAGTAAAAGAATACTTTTATCTTTAAAAGTTATAGCTTTAGCTTTAATATTATCTTTTTTTTCTTCCTTTTCTTCCTTTTTTTCCTTTTTTTTCTCTTTATTATTATTTTTAAACTTAAGCTCCTTTAAGTTTAATATAATATTAGCCTTAATAGCCTTTTTTTTTACTTTTACCTTTAAGTACCCCTTTATATTTAAGCTTTTAAGCAAAAGTAGTGCGCTTTTAAGTATAAGCTTAAGCTAAAGCGTTACTTTAAGCTTTTCTTTTAGTTTTAGCCTTAGCTTTAAAATTCTTTAAAATAATAACAATCTTAAACAAAGGAGGCTTTAGCAAGGCAAAAGTAATATAAGCCCTTATTAAGTTTAAGTTCAGTAAGCGGCTTTTAAAAGCGACGTTTTAGCTGTTATAGGTATTAAAGCTAAGAAAATTAGCTATTATAATTAGTATACTTTTTATACTTTTTAGGTTTTAAGCTATTATATAAATCGTTTAATATAAATTTATAATAATATTATTAAGCTTATTAGCGAGCTTAGTATTAGCTTTATAATCCGCCCGTATATAATTAATTAAGCGGCATAAAGTAAAACTACGTAGCTTAACATTTTTATTAAGTAAGGTTAAACTAAAAGTAGTACTAAAAGTAAAACCTTATATAATAATAAATCCGGCATGCTATTCAAGCTTTATTATAGTAAAGGTAAGCTTTATATATAAAAAGCGCTTAATAAGCTTACTTAAATTATAAAAATCTTTTTAAGTAGTATAAAGCTTATAAGCCGCGTTTTTATTAATCGTAATAAGTTAAAATAAAGTTCGCTTTAAACTAAAAGTAAGCTTAGTATATAAAACTACTTACTTAAAAATTAAGATTTTTAGTTAAAGTATAAGTAATATACGCTTTTATAAAAATAGCTAAATATAAGTTAATAATATAAACTATATACGCTTTTATAGCGGTTATAGCTAAGATATATATAGGCTTATTTTAAATAGCCTTCGAAAACTATAAGTATATTATTACTTATTACGCAATTTATATATATATAGTAACAGATTTTACGCTAAGTATTATAGCGGGCCTAAGCTTTATTATCCTTAGTATTTTTTATAATAGCTTAAAGAGTAAACTTATATTAAGATTAAGAAATATTACCTTTTTCTTAAGTATAGTAATAATAATAATAGTAACGTAAAAATAGCAAAGTAGTAAATATATACTAGGTTTATAAAGTTAATAAGCGCGTTTTTAAAACAGAAAAAAGAGATTTTACAATTGCGTATAATATATAAAAGGCTTTATTTTAATAGTTATAAATATAATTAATAACTAAGTAGTATAAATAAGTTTTAAGCTTAATTAAGAATATATATGTGTTAAAAAAGTGCTGAATTCTTATTAGCAGGGCTAAGTATAAGCTTACTTTTATAGTATTTTTATTAACGTAACTTAAAAGTAAAACATAAGCTAAACCCTTTTTTACTACCCCGCCGCTACGTAAAAAGAATAGTTATAAAAAGGGGATATAAAATAAGCTACTATATATACTTTAAGCTTAAAGTAAAACACTTTAAACTACGGGGCGCTTAAGTTAAAAGCGGCCTTAGCTTAACTAAGCCGTATTAAACTACTTAGTAAGCGGTATATACTTATAGTAATAAGTATATTTTTTTCTTTAAAAAAAATTAAAAGACCTTATATAAAGCGGACTAAATATATATAAAAGAAGGTTTTACTTTTAGTGCTTAGGTTTTTCCTTTTTATATTAAATACTAAATTTCTAAAAACTTAACTTAGTTTCTTAGTATAAACTTAATAAGAATAATAATAAAAATATAGAATACTATTAAATACCTTTACTTTATTTAAGTCTTTTAAACTAAAAGCTAAATTAATAATATTTTAAACGTAATATAAAGCTTATAGTAAAGTAAAAGAACGTATTTTAAATAAAAATAACAATTAAAATAGCTTAACTTTCAAAGTTTTTTAATAGTTTTTAAGTAAAAAGTATAGCTTAAACTTTATTAAGTATAGTCTTATTTATCTTTTCCTTTTTACTATTAAAATAAAGGATATAAATTAAACTTATATTATATGTTTAGCTGTTTTTAAGGTAACATAGTTTTATATTATATAAGAACCCTTGCGTATTGTTTAAAAAGACCTTTTTTATAGTAAGTTTATTTATATTATTTTTTTATTCTTATTTATATTTTAAGAATCTAAGTAAGTACTTTACTTAACTTTTTATTAAGTATATTCTTATTTATTAATAAGTAGTTTACAAAAAAGATTTAAAGTAAATATGTTTATTATAAGTAAAGGTTTTAATAAGACTTAAAATATTAGTATATATTTTATTTAAAGAAAGGTATTTTATTTTAAAAAGAAGTCTTTTTCTTTTAGTCTGTTTATTTAGCTTTTATATAAGCTTTATGTTATTCTATCTTTATTATATAGCTCTTTTTATACTTATATTATGTAGAAAAAGGGAGCTTTAAAAGATAATAATAGTGTTTAGCTAGCTAGGAAAGAATATATATGCGAAGGGGTGGCCTTATATATATATAGCTAACCCCTGTAAATAAGGGCTAGGGCTACGCTTAGGGCTCTCGCAGTGAAATAAGTATAGGGCCCTAGCGTTTATACTCCTCTTGTTTATAATACCTCCTCTTAGCTATATATAAGGCGTATATATATATTAAGCCTTACGATATAGCCTCTCCCTCCTATATTATACCTACCTTAGTGTTTTCTAATCCTAACTAATTATAACTAGCTATTCCGCCCACGTAACGCCCCGTGTATATATAAAGCCCTTTAAAGCTCTATTTAGCCGCCTTTCTTATTCCTAGCTACTAAACGAATTAGTCGTGTTTTTCTCTTAAAAGGCCCTTTATAAAGCTATCGGCGATTATCTTATTAGTCCGCACCTATACTAGTCGAAAGAAGCCCTCGTTAATGCGGTAAATAATCTATTTATAACGGATATCGATATGCTTAGTCCTAGCTAGGTTATTCCTATTTAGCACCGCAAGCCTCGCATTTTAGCTATCCGTAAAGATTACGGATAAACTCGGCTATAGCTAGCCTAGCTTTATTAATAGCTAATATTGCTATATCGCCGCTATACCTATAGGCGTAAGGTTTATAAACTCCGCCTTTATTAATAAGGTCGCTATAATCGTTTGCCTCTTGCTCTTTTAAAAGATAGGCCCGTCGCTAAGAAATATAACGTAGCTAGCCGTAGAGTAATAAGTGCTTCGGTTATTAGTAAAAGAGGTATCCGTATATACTCGGAGCTTAAGGTCTTCGATTAGGTATTTCCCCCTTATTACGACCCCGTAGTTTAAGGTGCCCTTAATATAGCGCTATAGCGTCTTTATAATCGCTACGTAGTTATATATTAGGTTGCTGCTAGCCTTAAAGAGCTTATTTACCGTATATATAATATCTAGCTAAGTGCCTATTAATAGGTAATTAAGGCTACCAGTCCGGCGAAGCTACTCCGTAGTGTTTATTATAGGTTCTTAACTCTTTTAGTTATAAGGAACCTTAAGTCTCGCTAGCTATAGCGCCTTTATAGCTCTAGTAACCTCCTAACTAAATTTCTTAAGGATCTTTTTAGCGAACCTCGTTTAGTATATAAGAATCGTTCTTACCGCTCTATCCCGTTTAAATTAAATGCCTAGGAATTCCTAAGGCTCGCCGAGCTGCTTAGTCTTATATAGCCCGGTTAGGATATTAGCCGCGGCCTTAATAGCTTCCTTAGTCGGTGCCGCTACGATAAAATTATCTATGTAGATAATCGTAAGTATATCGCCTGCTTTATAGCGTAGGATATACCTATCCGTCTCGAGGCGCTTAAAGCCGTGCTCTCTTAAGTCTATGCTTACTTAGTTATACTACTACTTAAGCAAGCTTCTATAACTATATAGGGCCTTATTAAGCCTGCAGACCCGGCCTATACTATCCTTAAGCTTATAAGGCTATATAATAAAAGCCTCTTCTTATACTTCCGTATATATATAGGCGTAAATAACGTTAAATTGTTCTTACTTTAAGTCCCTAATTATAACGATCGTTATAAATAGCTTTAACGAGGCCTAGTATGCTACCGCTATATAGAGCTCTTTTATAGGCCTATCCTTTAGGTCTTAGTCTCCTTAGATAACTTAACGGGCCTTTATAAAGGGTTCTTTGCCTTAAACTAGCTTCTTAAGATAGACCTATTTCCTATTAAAGACCTAAGCCCTTAGTAGTCTATATATAAGGCTTTAGGCCTCTTTTTGCTTTAATTTATTAATTTCCCGCCTTATCGCGGGCAGCTAGCGGGTCTCGTAGTTATCCTGCTTAAGGGCTTGTTTTTAGGTTATCGGCGAACCCTCCGTAGCGGCGATTATCGCACTAAATACGGAGAGGACTAGCTAGTTACTTAGGTTATTAAATTAGTCCTTCTTTTAGTAGATTACTTTAAGGGCTATTAATACGCCCGGCCCGAATAGGTCTTAGCGTTAGTTTATAATAGTAAGTTCCGTTATTAAAGCCCTTAATATAGTCCTTTAAGGACCTCTCCTAACCGCCGCTATATAACTAGTTTATTAGTAAGTTAGCCGATTATTAAGTCAGCATATCTTATTAGCCTATAGTGCCTTAAGCGGGGAATCCGTAGGTCTCTTACTACCGGGATTTAGCGTATAAGGAATTAAGCGTATCTCTAGCTATAAGGTCTCCGGAAAAGTCCTTAGGTAACCCGTAAAGGCCGTCCTTAAGCTACTCTAAACCCTTATAGTCTCTCTTAAGTATACCTCTAGCCTTTAAACTAAGGCATCTAGTATTAATATATCTATATTATTATCGCCTAGCTTTATTATTATTATAGGCGGGGAGGGGGTATAATAAGGGGTCGGCAGTAACGGCTATAAAGCCTATTGCTACTTAAGGGGCAGTAGCTTCGGAGCCTGCTACTACCTCGGCTCCTTACCCTTATCTTAAGGGCTACCCGGCCTACCCCCCTTAGATTTATCGTTCTTATTACGGTTAGGATTATCTTAACGGTTAAGGGTCTCGTAATAGCTTAAGCGATATAGTATTATATTTCTTATAAGGTCGGCGTTATCCTTATCCTTATTAAAGACCGTAATATTATAGTCTTCCTCCTTAAGGGGTAGGGTCTTCTTAATTGCCTTATAGAAGCGCACGTCCCTAGCAATTATAATTTTCTTTTAGTTAAGGAGCCACACCTTATAAATATAACTATAAAGCCCCTTAAGACTTACTAGTCTTTCTTTTTACGCCTTAAGGTTTATTTTAGCTATCTTAGCTAATATCTTTTACGGCTTAGTTATATATACGATATAACCCTAAGTCCGGATATGTTTAATAGAATATATATAGGGAACCTTAATCTCCTTAAGTAGGGCTTTTAGCGGCGCCTCCCTTAAAGCCGTGCCTCGTATAGGCAGGAGGTTCGCTATATACGTGGCTATTTCTACGTACTAAGGCTAAAGGAATTCCGGCAGCCCTATCTTAATATATATAACCCTTATAGACTTTATAAGCATGCGGCCGGCTCTCTCTGCCTTGCTATTTTGCTAAGATGCGTAGGGTGCGCTATAGCGTAGTATAAAGTAGTCCTCTCTCGACTAGGCCTTTATCTTCTTAACGTGGAATTCCGTTACGTTATCGAAGGCCAGCACCTAAACGAGGGCGCTAGCAGCGCTATTTTTAACCTATAACTTCTAGGCCTTTATTATATTAAAGGCCCGATCTCTTATAAGCGAAAATAATGCTTAGTAAAATCCGGTAAAAACGTTAATACCGTAAAGGCAATAGTTAATGCCCTTATAGCCTATAAGCTTATATTAAAGGAAGTCTTAATAAAAATATATAAGGAATGCTTAAGCTACTACGCTTAGGTTATAACTAATTATTATATCCGCTTTCCTTAAGTAACAAGCCTTATAATAAAATCTCTTAGCCTTTTCTCTATTAATCTTAAGGCTAGTCTTATTATATGCTTTAAGGACCCTCTTTAAGCTAGCGTGGCTAAGGCGGCGGTATATCGTCCCGTAATCTATATATCGCTAAGTATACGGTAGGGCTATAAGGCTTAAGGTCGTATATATGCCCCTTAGTCTTACTTCCGGGATCGTTATAATATATATCTTCTATTTAATATCGCAGACCTTAGTCTTAATAAGTATATAGAATAAGCGTTCCTTAATATCGTCTAGCTTAATGCCTTTCTCTTTAAGGCACTAGTTGCTAATAAGGTTAGCTAGCGATATTAGCGCGTAATTAACGTTTAATAGCTTTAACGTAACGCTGCTAATAATAACTTTAATGGTGCTTATAGCTTCTACCTATAGCGGGCTGCTATTTAACGATATTATCGAAAAGGGGTTAACGGCTTCTACGTTAATAAACTATTTAAGGTCGTTAAAGCAGTAAGTCGCATATCTAAAGTCTATAATAGCTTTATCTCGAACGGGCTTATATTTATCTATAACCGCGCTACTTAAGAGGTAGCTATTAAATTCACTACTAGCCGTTATAATAGCCGCGTTGCCGGCCTTATTCCCTTTATTACTAGTCGCGGCCTTAGCGGCTTTAAGTGCCTTTTAAAACTTAAGGGCCCTATCGGGGTACTTAGTTTAGTAGTCCGGTTCTTTATATATAACTTTCTCTAGCTTAATACGGCAGCCGCACTTTAAAACAACGGTCTCTTTAAAGGTATTATATTTCTTACTTAGTTTGCCGGAGCTAGTATTCTTATTAAAGTCTTCTTTAAAGCCCTTAGTGCCGCTTCCGCTATTATTGCCGGGGCCCTTATTCTTACTAAAGGCGGCGTTAGCGAGAGTCTTTAACTTTTCGGCTCTCGCTACTCCTATAAGCTATTTATATATCTTATCCTTCGAGACGTAATTCCCGCGTTATTAATTATATGCCTAGTTACTAAACTAGTTAAGGCGATACTTCCGAATGCCCTTAAGGGCTATAATTACGAAAAAGCGTTCCGGAAGACCTTTCTCTACCGCGATAAGTTAATTCTAGTACTAATATAGCTTCTTTACGAACTCCTTTATACTAGTAAATTTCTTCTTATCTATAGTAATAAATTCCACGAAGGTAGCGTAGAATATAACCTTAAAGACCTTTATAGAGGACTCCTTAATTAAGTCTATAGTCTCTTTAGCGGTTATGTAGGCTTTCTACTTATTTTCTAAAAGAAGATCCCTTATCTTAAGCGTAATGCTTATAATAATACTATACTTCGCCGCCTTATTATTCTTCTTCTATATACTAAACTTAAGTATGCCCGCTAAAGGCATTACCTTAGTACTATTAAGGTAACCCTTAAGGTCTTTTACGCTAAGGGCAACTATAAGCTCTATTATCTATAAGTTATAATTTTCTTAGCCTCGAAGCTTATTTATACTAGCCTTATGCCCCTGTCTCGGAGCCGTTAATATTATCGTGTGTTTGAGGTCGAAAGAGGTTATAAATTTGCTAGCGGCGACTATCTTACTATACCGAGCCGCCGGTAATAGTAGCGACTATCCTAGGTAATATAGCTATAGAGTAAGCTATGTAGCTATAAAGTCGTATGCAGCTTAGGCGTGTGCGTCGCGTAGGGTATACCCTTAAGGCTGTTGATTTATGTTATTATATAAGTAGCGATAGCCTTAATGTCTCGGGCTGCCGCGCCTCTGCCTTAGTCTTTAAGGGCCTACGGGTTAAACGAAGGGTTTAAAAATAATTAAGATAATTAAGGTAAAGAGGTTAAGGTAGCAATTTCGCAGCGCGCGAGGGCTATAACCTATAGAAAAAGGGAGCTTTAAAAGATAATAATAGTGTCTAGCTAGCTAGGAAAGAATGTGTGTGCGAAGAGGTGCCTTTATATATATATAGCTAACCCCTATAAATAAGGGCTAGGGCTATACCTAGGGCTCTCGCAGTGAAATAGGTGTGGGGCCCTAGCGTTTACATTCCTCTTATTTACAACATATTAAAATACCTCTTTTTTAAGTATCTTTTAAAGCATTTATAAATTATATATTATAGGTTTTTATTTAAAAGGTATATTTATAGTCTTTTTTATATTATTATTTAAAAGTATATTATTAATAAGTATATTATTTCTAAGTATATTGTTTATAGGTATATTTCTTATAAGTATACTATTTATAAGTATATTATTTTTATTATTTATAAAGCTTTTTTAGTTACATACTTTATTATTTATCTAAAAATAAAATTGTATAGCTATATAAATATAATAAAGGTTAATATTAACGAATTCTTATATAAGTATATTTTTTTTTAAAAGTATTATATTATTTGTATTACTTAAAGCAAAGTATTATTAAGAGATACTTAGCCTATTATATTAATTTTAATTTAAAGTATATATAGATAACTTTATAGTATGTAGCGTATACTACTAAAAAGAAATTGAAAATTTAAGTTTTTTACGCTTTTAACTAAAATAAAATACGCTTTTTCCTAGGAAGTAATTATAAATATATTTTTCTAAAAGGAAAAAGGTAATATATTATATATGATTTATTTTAAAGTCTTTATATTAAAATCAAAGGTATATTTATTTCCTTGTTTAATAACTTTTTTATTAACTTTATAAATAGTTGCAGAAATAAAATAAAAAGCTTTAAAAATAGTATAATATACCTTATCTTAGCTTTTTGTTTCTGTTTTAAAAAGGTATATAAAAAAAGAATATATAAAAAGAGTATAAAAAGAGGTATATAATTATTATTATGTTTACGCTAAAGATTTAATCTAAGTTTTAAAAGATTTTATACTTTATATAAAGGGGCAAAATAAGAGTTTTAAAAGTAAAACCTCCTTTTATTTTTAGTTAGTCCGCTTTATATAAAGTCTTATAACTTTAAGTAATAAAACATATACGTTTTTTAATATAAGCCTATCCCGCTTACTAAGTAGCTTAACGCGGCCTAGCTAAGCTAAGGCTGCTTTTAACTTTAGTAGCTTACGGCTTAAAGCACTATTTATACTTTAAGCTTAAAGTATAACTAGTAGTCCGCCTTTTTATCTTTCTTTTTAGCTACCCCTTTATAAAAAAGTAAAAAGATAAGTTAAGTTTTAGCTTACGCTTACTTTATAAGTAGCGCGGTAATAAGCTACTTAAGAAGTAAGTTTATAGTAAGCTATACTAATAAGAATTTAGGGCTTTCTTAGTATGTATATATTTATAATTAGGCTTATTATTTATTTGTACCGCTAAGTTATTATATTTACGCGTAATTATTATAATAAAGCCTTTTACGTACTACCTTTATTTCTATACTTTTTTAATTTTTCACTAAAAGTAAATTTATTATCCTTATAAACTTATTATATACTTACTGCTTTATCTTAATTTTACTACTACTGTTAGTATTATTATACTAAAAAAGAAATTTTAAGTTTTTAACATTAATATAAGTTTACCTTTTAAGCTATTAAGCAAAAATACTAAAAATAATAAAGCTTAAGCTTACTATAGTATTAAGTATAAAGTTTAATACTATATATATATATATAGTGCTTATTAAGTAATAATATACTTATAGCTTTTTAAAGCTAAAAGAACTAAGCTTATATTTCTTAAAGCTATATCCGCTATATTAGTAAACATAGTTTATATTATTAACTTACTTTTTGCTATTTTTAAAAAAGTATATATTATTTATACTTAAAAGTAAATTTAAATAAAAAGTGTTATACTTAGCCTGCTTTTAGTTTATTACTATCTTTTTTAAAGGTTACTACTTTTTAGAAAGACGCTGCGTTTTAGCTTTATACCGCTTTAAAAAAGTTATATAAGTTTAGCTAGCTTATTAAACGTTTTTTATATATAAAGCGTACTTTTATTATAATAAAGCTTTTATTACGCGCTAAAACAATTATACTATAAGCTTTTATATTTAGTACTACTTTTAGTTTAGCATTACTTTATAAAAGTATTAAGCTACTTAGTTTTACTTTTTGTACCTTTAATAATAACATACGCGTTACTTATAAGATTAATATTAAACCCGCTAATAAGCTTAATAGCACTATTAAAAGTATATATTAAGCTATTTATATAATAGCTTTAAACCTAAAAAGTATAAAAGATATACTAGCTATAATAGCTAACTATCTTAGCTTTAATATTTATATAAGCCGCAAAATTACTTTTAAAGGCTATTTATTTAACGTAAACTTACTAAAGGCTTATATTACTTTTATGCCGCTAAAGCCTCTTTTCCTTAAGATATTTAACGCTTTTAAGGATTTTAAAGCTAAGGTTAAAGCTAAAAAGAAAGCTTAAGCTTCGGCTTTAGCTAAAGCTTTTACTTAAAAGTATACCCTTTTTCCTTAAAAGCTTAAATATAAAGGGGCACTTAAAGGTAAAAGTAAAAAGAAGCTATTAAAGCTAATATTATACTTAACTTAAAGCGACCTAGGTTTAATAATAGTAAAAAAAGGAAAAAGAATAAGAATAATATTAAGACTAAAGCTTAAGTCTTAAAAGATAAAGGTAGCTTTTAGCCTTACTTTAATTCTAATCTTTTTAACTTTAATCTTAATAGCGGGAATAATAATAGTAATAATAACTTCTTTCGCTTTTTACTAAGCTGTTTTTAAGCTTCCTTATAAGTTGTAATAATTTCCTTACTATATAAAAGCGCGCTTATAGCTTTTTAAAAGTAGTGCTTTTAAAGTTAATAACTTTATAAATCCCGCTTTAAAGCGTATTTATCTTACTTTTGCTTTTAGTTTAAAAAGTTAAAAAAGGGAGGCTAAAAACCTTAGCTTAAACTTTAAGTACTATTAGTTTTAAACTTATAGTAAAGCTAAGTTATTTCTTTTTACTTTTTTTATAATACTTAACTTAGATTGTTTAGCTAAGTATTATTTAAGCTACTTTACTTAACTTAGCTTTATATTACTTTTAGTACTTAGTTATGCTATAGCTAGTAACTTCTTAGTATTAAGCACCCTTTTAACTTTTAAGTAAACGCTTAAAAATACTATAAGTTTAAAAGCGACTTTTCTTTCTTTACTTTAGCTATAACTTTAAGTTATTATTAAAGCGCTTATTATATTAACTTATAGTTATAGTTAAGAGGGGCGGCTATATACTACTTTATAGTTTAACTTGTTTATAATAACTTAAAGTAGCATTTAACATAGTAATAAAAATTATAAAAATAAGCTTAAGAACTAAATAAAAAGGGCTAAAAAAAGGAGGGGTTAAAAAGAAAAAGGATTAAAGGTTAGTTAAGTACTAGCTTAAGTTAAGCTTATTTTTAATTCTAAATATTAAAAAAGAGGGGGAGAAAAATAGTAGCGTTTTAAAACGTTATAGCATTTATTATATTTAGCAAATTAACTTTTTATAGTAAACTAAAAAGATAGTTTAATTAAAGTATACCCCCCTTAAGTTAAAATATAGCTAAGGCTATAATATATACTATCTTATTACTTTAGTATAATTATATTATAAAGTTATATTATTATAAGTATCTTAAGCTAAAAAACTACTTTATTAATATAGCTGCTATTTTCTGTTTTTATAGCTTTGCTTATATATTACTTATATTTTAAAGTTATTATTAACGTTTCTTCTTTACTTTACTTATAAGCTTATAACTAATTATTATATAGTAAATAATATCTTATTATTACTTATAGTTATAAAATAGTAATACTACTTTAAGTATATTATAGTAAAGCAAAAAGTCTTTAAAGCTTATTACTTTAGTATATATTTAAGTAATTATAAAGTTTAAGTATTTAAGTAGTATTTTTTAGCGGTTTAGTACTAAAGCTTTATAAAACTAAAGCGGGCAGTTAGTAAGGTAAAACGTAGTTTAGTAGTACTTAATAAGCTTCTTCTTTAAGTTTAATTATTTAGCTTATTTCCTAAAATCAATTTTCTTTAGCTTTATTTTTCTTTAAGAGCTAATTAAATTTAACTAAAGACTATATTTCTTTTGTGCTTTTTTAAGCAGCAGTTTTAAAAGGGTAAGCCGTCTTAATAATCGGTTATATTATTAAAGTAGCGTTAGTATTAGTGCGGATATATACTAAATTTAATTTAAGATTTTAAAGCTTTTTAATCTCTTAAAAGTATTAACTATTTTAAGGTTTAAGTAAAAGTTAATTAATAAAACGTAGGTTTTAGCTTTAAGCTAGTAAACTAAATTAGCTTAATAAGCTCTTATAACTGATTTTAAAGTAAGCGGTTTAATTTTATATTAGTTTTATAGCTATTCTTTAAAGCTTCTTACTCGCTAAGTTATAATATAAAATATAAGTATTACTATTAATCCTTATATATATCTCTATTTATACTTACGCCCTATTTTAAAGATACGTACTAACGCTAGCCCGCGCCGCCTATTTATACCGCCCGCGTATAGTAAGTACCCGAACCTTCTAAATGCCTACGCCCGCCCGCGCCCGCGCCTACATATAGAGCCTACACACGCACTCGCCCTCGCCCGCCCGCGCCCGCCCTCGCCCGCCTACACACATATATTGCACCTTTGAAACTCTTACTAAAGACCCTCGCCCGCACACATATAAGACCCTCGCCCGCATATATATAAGACCCTCGCCCGCACACACATAAGACCCTCGGGCGGCGTTAAGGGCATTAAGGGCGCTGGATTAATTAACGGGCCGCGTTATACGCGCATCTAACGAGAGCTTTAAAGATGCGTTTTTTAAGCGAATAAAGCTATAGCCGAGAGCGCTGCGTATAGGCTGCGTATATAGGCTATGTATATAGGCGCGGGTAGGTGCGAGAGTATTTAAAAGGTACGGGTACTTACTATATATATGCGATATAAATAGGCGGCGTAGGCTAGCGTTAGTATATATCTTTAAAATATACGTAAGTATAAATAGAGATATATATAAGTATAAATAGTAGGACTTTAAAATTTAATTATTATATTAAATATAAAAAACTATATAATTTTACCTATAAAATCTTTAAGCCTTAAGTAAAGTATAGCTTTATATACATTTTATAAGCTTTATTATAGCTAAGATTTACTTTTTTTACTAAATATTTAGTTTATTTAAGTACGCTTTTTATCGGAGCTTATAGTTTACTTATGCTTTTAAAAGCTTTATATCTTAAACTTATATTAATATTTAAGCTTTAAAGCGGATAAAAGTTATAATTACTTTATATTATTTTATAAAGTTAATAAGTTTACTTTTACAAGGCTTAAAGCTTATTATAAACTTCTCCGCTTATATAGTATATACTTTTTAAGCCGCTTTAATCTATGTTACTATTAACTCCTTCTTAAAGCTAACGCTAAAGATATTATTTTATTAATAATACTTATAATAACAATTTCTTTTAACTTTTTTAGCTTCTTATAAAAGGTATTAGTTAGTAAAAAAAGGGGTTAAGGATAATAAAAAGGTTTTAAAGACTTTAATAGCGATTTATATTAATATAACCTTTTTATTATTAAAATAAATTACAAAGTAGTGCTTATTTATAAAGTTTTAAGCTAGCTTTATAAACTATTTAAAGCAGTTTTTAAGGGTAAACTCTTTTAAAAGTTTCTTATAGTTAATTTTATTAAAGGCCCTTTAAATATTAAGCTAAAAAAATAATATAATCCTCTTTTTAGCTTATATTACGTATATTAGTTTTATTATTTAAAGAATTACCGCTTTTATAAACTTCTTCTTTTTATTTTTAAACTAATTTTTAAGTAAGCCTTTATTTACTTTAGCTATAGCTATAAGCTTTTAAGCTAAGGTCTATTTTAAAACATAACTTATTATAAGGGAGTAAGATATACTCTCCTACAGCCTATAAGCTAAATATAGTATAAATAACACACGATATAAGGACGCTAGAAAAATATATTAAATCCGCTATATATTTCCACATACTATATACATTTTCTTTTATTATTTTACGTATATATAGGCAAGGTATAAGCAGATTAGGAAAAGGGATATATACAGACTAAATGCATAATTAATACTTAGTCGCTACGCCACCTCGTTTTCCTTGCAGAATGAATCTTTAAGCTTATAAATATAACATTAACCTAACAATAGTTATTAGCCTACTATATATAATTACGCTAAATAGGGGGCTCTTTTCTACATCACTTAAGTTACTTATAGCCTTAGAACTATCTATATAAGGAGGCCTTCGTCCCCCCTTTACTTTAAATAGATTATTAACCTTATATATCTTATCTATTTCTTAAGTTTTTCGTTTACTCCTTCTATCTTTATCATCGCCTTACTTATAGCTACCTACCTATCTTCTTCTATACCTATTTTACTCTATAATTAGTTATAAGCCCGGCTTCTTTTTAAGCCGGACTTAGCCCCGACCCTTACTAACGTTTTTCCGACTACTACGTAATTCGAAAATTCTAGCAAAACCTTTCCCCACTTTTAACGTTATTGCGCTTACTAAGCCTATTTTCTCCGACATTTTCCCGATATCTTATCGGACTGGGCTTACTAGTTTTCTTCTCCCTTCTCTCTTCTATACTTTATGTTTTATAACTATATTTTCAAGACTATATTAAACGATAAAAATCTGTAAAATCATGCTTATCTATAAAGCAAAAGCCGCGCTTCTTAAAAGCCCTTTTATTTATTTTTTCGCCTACTTTATATAAAGTCCTTTGCCCTCTTTTTTATTTTTCCTAAATACTCCTTTTTCTTTATCGATTTCTATACTAAAATACCTCTTACAAATTCTATAAGAAATATAGCTAATAGAAACGACAACCTATTTAGTAAGCTAAAAGGTTCTTTAAATTATTCCTCTTAGTTACTCTAAATATAATCCGTTTTTATTTTAGATAAAGCCGCTAAAGCCGTTTTATAAGATCTATATACTAAATCCGTAAATATCCTTGCCTTTATACGACTAATAGTAAAGGAAAGCCCTCTCTCTTAGATAAAACAGGATATAACTATAAAGTTAGCTTATGATAATTTAAAAACATTTTATAACTTAGTGAATTTTACTTTGAATTTTCTTCTTATAAAGGAATTATTAAATATAGGCCTTAAAACGTGTACTTTAATCAAGGTATATTATAATAAGATAAAAGAGCTTTTTAATAAGCTGAATATACGAGAAATTTAATTCTTTAAGGTAGTAATTATTACCTAGATTTTTAAATGCTTAAATAGCTCCTATTTTAGCTTTATAACTAATATTTCTTAAGCTCTTTAAGATAACGCTTAAGCTTATACTTTAAAATCACCTTCTTCCTCTTTAATTAATATGTTAAGAAGGATTAAAGCTTTATAAAGTCCTTCTTTTAATTAGCTATTCTTTTTATATAGCAAAAAGCCCGTTTTCTATAAGAATTATAAGAAAAAGAGCTATGCTATAAAAAACTGCTTTTAGCTAAAGGAAAAAAAAAAAGGTAAAAGTAGTAGGTTTTAAACTTAAAGATTCTTCTTTATCTTTTTCCTCTTATAAAAGGCCCTTCCGATTAAACCTTCTTAAGACTATTTAAATAAAGATAATAAGCGTTTTATGCCTATACCCTTTTTAAGAGAGTCTTTTTAAGAGAGAGTTTTAATTACTAGAAAATTAATAGTTAAAGGCTAAATAAAAAGACGAGTTTCCTCCTTTAAAAAGTCCTCTCCCTTTAAAGAAATACTTTATATTTCTAATTCCTTAGCCTAAGTTAATAACCCTTTTCTTATAACCTTTATACCCTTTATACCCTCTATACCCTTTAAACCCTTTAAACTTTTTAAACCCTTTATACTCTTTATACCCTTTATATCCTTAATACCCTCTTTACCCCTTACTACGCTTTACGGCGTAAAAATAAGGGGACAGGGCGCGGACTAATTACCGCCGGTTAAGGCCGGTATTACGGACTAATTACCGCTAGTCAGGCCGGTATAACGGACTAATTACCGTATATAAGTATATATAAAGGTTTAAAAATAGTAAAAGGCTTAACTATTCTTAAAAATATAGCTAGCTACTTTATACTAAGTTCTTTAAGCTAATTTTAAAGGTCTTTAACTATACTATCTATAGCGCGTAGATAAACCGTAAATATCTTCGTAAAATCGCTTAATAAACTAAGTATAAGCCTAGTTAAAAATACTATAGACTATAGTTAGGGAAATCCCTTAAATATCCTTAAATATCCCTTAAAAATCGCGGGAAGGTTTATCCTATATCTTTTAAGGTGCTTTTATAGTTAAAAACGGGTTAAACTATAGTTAGGATATCCCGCGGAAATCCCTAAATATCCCTTAAAGATACTAGCGGAATCCGCTTAGTAGTTTTTATAGTATCTTTTATAGTTAAAGACGTCGTGAACTATAGTTAGACGTCGTAAGCTATAGTTAGGTAGGCTCTTAACCCTTTATAGTAGTGTTTTAGAGACCTTAGCGGGGTCCGACCGGTAATGTTTATTATATCTCCTTAAGCGAGCCTTCGTAGTGCGTGCTTCGGGCGTTCTTATCGCGGGGTTCCGTAGGGCTTCCTTAAGAGTAAAGTAAGGAGTTTAGGCGTGGCCGTTTAGATTTTATAACACCCCTTTTATATATACTTCTTTTATATACCTCTTTAAAAGAGAAAATAAATACTAATATAAGAAATATAAGAAGACCTTTTAAGCCTTTACCTTCTTTTATTTCTTAAGTTATTTTTAAAGTAAATAAAAAATTTAATAAAAATAAAAAAAGGGAATATATATTACTAAACTTTTAATATTTAAGCTTTAAAGCATATAGTATATTATAAATCACTGCTCTCTTCTTATAAAGATATATATATAACTATTACTTAGGGAAAAGCGTCTTTTATTTTAGTTAAAGGCAAAGGAAATTTACATTTTAAATTACTTAATAATAATATACGCTATATATTATAAAATTGCCTTTATATACTTTAAATTAGTATTTATGTTATAAGCTAATTATCTCTTTATAATACCTTTACTCTTATAAGTAAAGAAAATATAACTCTCTTAAATAAATAAGTAAATATATATATATAAGGGTTTATTAATAACGGCTTATATTATATTTTTATAGTAATAAAGACTTACTTTTAAATACATAATAAAGTATATAATATAAAAAGCTCTATAAACAATATACTTATAAACAATATACTTAAAAACAATATACTTATAAACACTATACTTAAAAACAATATACTTATAAACAATATACCTATAAACAATATAGCTTTTAATAATATACTTATAAACAATATACCTATAAACAATATACTAATAAGCAATATACTAATAAGCAATATACCTATAAACAATATACCTATAGATAATACTTTTATAAGTGGAGATAAAACGTCTATAGATAAAAAGAAGACTATAGATATACTTTTTAAATATAAAAGACTAGGATTTATAAATTATAAATCCTTATATAGATACTTAAGAAAAAGGTATTTTAATATAAATCTAAATAAAGCTAATATAATAAAGATAAAGCAATATAAACCCTATATAAAAGCTAAATAAATAGATAAAAAGAAAAAGACTCCTTTAAAAAGAAAATACCCTTTTTTAAATAAAATGCATACTAATATTTAAAGCCCTATAAAAACTCCTACTTATATTAAATTTATATACTTTTTGTTCTTTTTAGATACTATAACTAAGTATTAAAAATATATTTTATAAAAAGCAAAGCAGAATGTCTGCTTAAATTCTTAGAATATAAGTAGGAATTAAAAACTAATATAAATAAGACTACTTTAAAAGAAGTCTTCTTTAATAATATAAGAGAATCTATATATAATATAAAGATAAATTGCCTAAAAAGCAGCCTTATATATAATATTAGTCCTATACATACCCTTTATTTTAACGGCAAAATTAAAAGGATAAATAGGACTATACTTAATAAAGTCAGGGCTATGCTTTTTACCTTAAATCTACTAAAATACCTATAAGGTAAGGCTATTTTAGTAGCTATATAGATATTAAATAAGCCCCCGCATTTTGCTAAAGGCTTTATATCCCTTATAGAAAAGAAAGATAATATAGCTTTAAGTTTAAAAGACTTAAATAAATAAAAGGTATTTAAAAGAACTATATTTTATAAGAATAAAATCCTTAATAATAAACTAAAGCTTAGAGCTAATAAAGAAGTAATACTAAGCTATAAAGATACCGCCTATAAAACATATAACTTTTCTAAACGAAAGTTAAGATTTTAAAAGATAAAACTATACTAAAAAATAACTTTTAAAATAAAGAAGAATATACTGATTTTAATAATGTGATCTTTTAAGATAAGCCGCTAAATAACTACAATACTAGAAATAATAGTACTAGTAATAATACAAATAACAATACTACTAATAATTATAATAATAGTAGTAGTAATAATAATACTAGAAATACTAGTAATATAAATATAAGTAGTATAAATACTAATAATATAAAGATTAATAATATAGATATTAGTAATATAAATACTAATAGTAATAATACTAGCAATAACAATACTTAGTAAAAGGATAAAAGGATTTAAGTAAAAATACTTAAGAAGCTTACTAAATACTATGAAGATTTTATAGAATACCCTATATAGAATATTATAATATATAATAATAATATAAAACATATCCTTTTTATTATAAAAGGAAATAAAGATCCTCTAAAGTCTGCTACGTATAAGCAGGCTAGAAATAGTTAATAAGTAAAAAACTAAGATAATGCTATACTAATTAAACTAAACGAACCTATAAGTCTAAATGCTTAAGAAATATAAAAGCTTCTTAGTAATAAGGAGGCTTTAAAAGACTAATAAGACAATAAAGTAAAAAAAGATAATAAAAATAATATTACTAAGTATAAAGTTCGCTTTATAGCATAAAGCTATTAGTAAATATATAGCTTAAACTATATTAAAACATTTTCTATAACTACTAAACCTAAGTTTACTAAACTCTTATTAATACTATATTACGGAATTTAGACGGCTACGCCTAGACTGCTTACTTTACTTTTAAGGAGCTTTACGGAACCCCGCGTTAAAAACGCTTAAAGTATGCGCTATAAAGGCTCGCTTAAAAAGATATAATAAAT
This sequence comes from Ophiocordyceps robertsii, assembly GCA_027405785.1. NCBI lineage: Eukaryota > Fungi > Ascomycota > Sordariomycetes > Hypocreales > Ophiocordycipitaceae > Ophiocordyceps > Ophiocordyceps robertsii. Next base: position 27,786 of record JAPEBW010000100.1, read on the forward strand.
ATTACTAATCGGACCCCGCTAAGGTTTCTTAGATATAACTATAAATACTTAAAAGCCTATTTACCTATACATTACGACGTTTTTAACTATAATAAATACCGTAAAAACTACTAAACGGATTTTACTAGCATTTTTAAGGGATATTTAAGGATTTCCGCAAGATATCTTAATTATAGTTTAGCCCGTTTTTAATTATAAAAGCACCTCGGAAAATACGGAATAGACTTTACCGCAATTTTTAAAAGATATTTAAGGATATTTAAAGGATTTCCTTAACTATAGTTTATAGTGTTTTTAACTAAGCTTATACTTAGTTTATTAAGTAATTTTACGAGGATATTTATAGTTTATCTACGCACTAATAATAAATAAGAAGATAGTATATTTAAAAATCCTTAATGTTAGCTTTAAGAACTAGGTATAAAGTAGCTAGCTAAACTTTAAAGAAAAGATAAGCTTTTTACTATTTTTAAACCTTTAAATATATTAATATATAGTAATTAATTTATTATACTAACTAAACTAGCGGTAATTAGTTTATAGTATTAGCCTTAATTAATAGTAATTAGTTTATAGTATTAGCCCTTATTAGCGGTAATTAATCCGCGCCTTATCCCCCTATCTTTATACTAAAAAGCATAGTAAATAGTAGTAATTCTTACTTATCTGAACGGAAATCCCTTAAATATCTGCTAAACTAAAAGTAACTATATCGTACGATTAAGGACTTATTTTATAAAAAGTAAAATATTAAATAATATTTTTTTTAGTAAGAAGCTTTTATTAGCCTTTAAGTCTAACCTTAATAATAAGCACCTTTTCCTTAACGCGCTTATAATAGAACTTTAAGATAAGTAAGCTATAAAAGTAGAAAAGGCCGCGGCTTATTAAGTATACTAGTTTAATAATCTCCTTTACTCTTTTTTAAAGTATTATACCGCGATAGCTTATAAAGCTAAATAGGATATAAAATATATCCCGCTTAGTTAAGCTAGGACTACTACCCTTTAAAAGGAAATCCGCTTTTAAAATACTAATAAAGAATAAACTATAAAATAATAAAACCTATATAACTAAGTAAACTAGATTTAATACTACTTTAATAGATTAATTATCCTTTAAATAAAAAAAGTAAGGATAAGCTAACTTTAAAACCTTTTAGCTCCTTACTTACTAAATACCCTTTAGATTAAGCCTATAATAAAGCTACTCTTTTCTTAAGATAATACGCTTAGCGGATATTTTTACTATATATTATTAATAAAGTTTAGTTTACAGGCTTTAATCGGAAATCTACCTTAAAAGATACTTAGAAGTTTCTTAGTGTATTATCGCCGTTTTGCCTTATCCGCTTTAGCCGCGCTAATTAAAGCACTTTTAAGACTCTTAATTAATAAAAATAAGCCTATTACGCTTAAGACCTTATAGCGTATTAAATTCCGAAAGGCATATAAAATAAAAAGTTAAGCACTTAGCGAGAGTATTAAGACTAAGACCTTTATAATAAGCGATAAAGACGCGGTAAGCGATACCTTAAGTAAGCTAAACCTATTTATACTAACCGTATAGATACTAAAACTAAGTATAGCCTTAAGCCCCTTAGTAAGAATAGTAATAATATAAAATAAGAAATTTCTTAGTTTCCTTTAAGCACTAAGAAAAAAAAAACGCGTTTATTAAGCGTTAAGAAAAACTTTAATTATAAGCTAAGGATATAAGGAGGGTTAACTTATTAAGACTATTAAAAGTATTTTTTAATAAAGTTTAAGAAGATAATAAGCTTAGTATATTTTAAGGAGTAGGCCGTTTTATTAACTTATTTTATTAAAACGCTAATAAAAGCGAGGCTTATACGGATAAATAAGCTATTTAATTACCTTTATTTACTTAAAGAAGCGTAGTAAAATAGTATTCTAAAGACCTTTTAAAACTATAATAAAAAGAGCATAGCGAGCTTAAAGTTAAACTAAGCTAATAAATCTTTGCTTTATAAAACCGGTTTAAGATCCGCTTAAATATAGCGATATAAGTACTTAATAAAAAGCACTTTACTATTAAAGATATAGTAATAAGGTCTAACTTTAAGTCTTAGATATCGCGCTTATAATATAAAGCTAAGGCCGCACTTTATTAGCTAAACTACTTAACTATAATAATTAACTTAAAGCTAAACGTCTATTTAAAAGAATCCTTATACTATTTAGTAAGAAATAAGAATATTAATAAATAAATTAATAAACATAAGGAAATTCTTCCTTAGCTATAAGTTAAATATACTTAAGGATCTTAAAAGCACTTACTAGCGCGAAAGAAATAGGTCTAACCTATAAAAAATAAGAACTAACTAGCCGTACCCTATATATACTTAAAGGATAGTCCGGGACGCCTTAACACTTTATTAAGGGCTTATTAAGACCTTGTGTTACGTTCTTAAACCGCTTAGTAAAGGCGGATATACTATAAGCCTTATAGCGGTTATTAAGTTAAGGGAGAAACCTATTTAAATAGCTAAGGGTATAAGTTAAAGTCCTCCGGCCTAAAAAAAAGGACCTTTAAAATTATATACTTATAAACGCTAAAGCTAGACTAAGTATACCTTATAACTAAAAAAAGAACTATAATAAAGATTAACGATTATTAAAGGGATAAAGAGTATAATATAAAAAGAGCTTAAATAAATACCGATAAAAGCTTAAAGAAAACCGTAATCTATACTATAGTAAACTTAGTTTAAGAGGCTACTAAAGTATATAGATTTTATAGCAAAGTATTCTCTTAAAAGAATAAACTTTATTAATACGTTAAAAATAAATACCCCCTTAACCTTAGCTAAGACGTTACTATATAAAAACGTAGCTTAGTATAGTAAGTAGTTATTTAAAAGCTATTAAGCGTTTAAATAGTTAAGGATTATTTTAATATTTAACTATTAAGCCTTAATAAGCTATTATAATTTACTTATATACGCTTACTAGTTTACGGAAAACAAAGGCCCGGGATAAGTATTAAAGCTTATATAAATACTAAAGCAAACTAAAGCCTTATTTAGGCCGACTTAATAAAGACCTTTTAAGATATAACTATAAACTCCTTTTAACGAATTTTAATTTAAAGAGTAAAAAGAACAGCTACTATTAAATAAGTAAAGTTTACTACGTATATACTAAGAAAGCTAAATAGTAGCCTTATAGGTATAAAGATAAGGATTAGAGCTTTAATAGTAAAACGCTTAGCGGCTAATATATTGCTTAGCTAAGATTTTCGAGTTCTTTATTAAAAGAAGCTTATTAACTTTATATTAGTCTTATAAATTAAGGCCTATAAATAGATTAAAAGCTAAAGTTAAGATAGTTTAGCTAAAACTAGCGATATATAAATAAGTAATTTACTAAGTTATTATAATAATTTTAGCTAGTTTGAGCTACGCCTTACTTATATAAGTCCGGGCCTTACTATTAAGGCGTAATATAATGTTCTTCCTTAATAACTTTAAGCTTACTTAAATAATAATATAAGATTATAAGAACTTTATAGCGATAAACTATTTTAAGGAGCTATTAGTACTCTGTTAAAGTTAAAAGGTAAGGATAATTACGGACTTTAATAAGTAGTTTTAGCTATATAAGGATATTAATATTACTAAGCGGAAGTCTTTATAGAAAACCTAAATAAAGTAAATACTATTAAAGACTTTTTATAAAAAGATCTTATAATAAACTATAAGCTCGGAATTAGCTAAACTAAAGACCTACTTAAACTTACTATTAATAAGGGCGTTTAGATCTACGCTAAGAACTTAAAATATATATTAAAGGTTTAAGACATTTTTTAATCGTTTCCCTGCCCTTAAAAGGATAAAGGAGTAGTATATATAAATAAGTCCGAATATATATATATATTCCTTTAATAAAAAGAAAGTAATATTAATAAGTCGTACTAAGATTATATTTATTAAGCGATAAGGATAGGAAAGTAGTAAATATAATATTAAGCTAGCTAACTAAATAAAGACGATTAAAATAAGTTTATAGGGCGATTTCATTTACAGTATTACTATTTATAGTATAGAAAATAGTAAATAAAAAAGAAAAGGGATAAGTAATTATAGACTTATAGGGGATTAATACTATTATTACCTAAAACGCTTACTTAATACTGCTTTAAAGCAATATAATTAAACGCCTTAAAGAAAAGAAGTTTATTAATATCGTAAACGTATAATTGTTTTTTTATTAGTTTTTAGTCTATTAAGACTACTAGAAAATGTTTATAGTTATAAGCTATTATAAGCTAAAAAGATCGCTTATAATACTTATAGGCTTTAAGACCTCCTTAGTATACGTTTAAAGGTTTATCGATAATATCCTCTATAAATACTAAGAATAGGCGGCGGCTTATATTAATAATATTATTATTTACTTTAATATAGCTTAAGAATACCTTTATTACTTAAAAGAAGTATTCCGCGCTTTTTATAACTATAATATTGCCTTATCCGGACTAAAATCCTTTTTAATATACTTCGTTATATAACTCTTTAGATTTAAGGTAAACGCTATTAGCTTAATAAATATATATAAACACGTATAAGCTTTAAAGGATATTGCGTTTTTAAATAGCTTTTAATAGCTTAAGAAATAGATTAGCCTTACTAAATAGCTATGCTATATAGTCCCGCATTTTACTTAGGATATCGACGTCTTATAAAAATAAAAAACGGAGCTACTTTAAGTAAAATAGGAAAAAGGGGTCTACTTAAGAGGCTAAAGATAAGTATAATATACCGCGCTAGCCGCTTTTTAGCCTACTTTAAAAGAAGAAAAGGCCTTTATAAGTCTAACTAAAAAACTTACTAAGTATTAAACGATTTATTACTTTAACCTCGCTTAATAACTATTTATCTAAATCGATAGGTCCTAAGAATATAAAGTAATAGCTATAGCTTTTTATTTAAAGGAAGGCACGTAATAAGATAAAAAGACTTTACTAGCCTAGACTAAGGTTTAGCTTATTACTTACTAAAGCAGCGCCTTTAAAGGTTAAGAGCTTTAATACTAAACTATAAAGCTTAAAGTAGCCGGTTTAGTATAAGCGGTCTATAAGCTACGTATTATAGTACTATTTATAAGAATGCTATAAGTAATTATCTTTACCGATTATATAAGCACTTATAGAATTGTATATTAAAATTCCTTATTTTTTCCTAATATAAAATCTAATAATAAGCTAGTCCTTACCTCTTAATACTTAAGCTAACTCTTACTTAAGGTATGCTATATCTTAAGTATTAAAAACGTCGTGCTAAACGCTTTTTTATATTTACTATACTAAGATAATAAGCCGGTTTCTTTAAACTAAAAAGGGGAATTAAAACGTATTTAAGAAGATAAGATAATAAACTACGTGTTTCTTTATATAAATGTGTTAATTTAATTACCGCTCCGCTAAAAAATAATTAATAGATATATAAAGAATATATAGTAAGTAAAGATTATTATATAGCTTAGCAATAAATATAATATCTTTAGACTCTTATTTTTTAAATTATAAGGGTTATTATACTTTATAAATAACGATAAACGCTAAAAACTACATACCCTTAAGACTTATACTAAGGAAATTATTAAAGATATCTACGCTAAATATTTTTATACTAGCCGTACTTTTATATAATAAGATTTATTTAAGAGCTTCTTAATCTTACGGCTTAATAGATATATAAATAAAGTTATAAACGGCTATAACGCTTACTACTATAACTAAACCGATTAAAGTAAGACGTTAAAGTAGCTTATCTTAATTTAAAGCCTTTTAGTTTTATACTAAATAAGAGTAATAAACCTTATTACTAAGCTTTTAATAGTTTAAGCTAAAAGGTCCTTATAAAAAGATCTTATAAAGAACTTTTTTAATACTATATTAACTATAACTAATAAATTCTTAAAGATATATCTTTTTATTTTAAGTAATAACTATTTTATAGTAGAAACCTTAGTATAAGCATTATATACTAAGCTCCTCCGCGCTAATTAAAGGATTTAAAAGAGGATAATCTCCGATTAAGATATAAAGTTTACTTTAGTATTTTAGCGGACTTTATAGCAAGACTTTAAATCGAAGCTTCTTATATTTACTATTAAGCACCCTTAAACTAACGGCCTATTAAAAAGGCGAAACTAAACTATAAAAATCGCGCTAAAATTCTTTACCGCCGATTTTTAAAACTTACGCTAAACTAATCTATTAATAGCTTTTTAGTTTAGTTTTAATAACTCCTTCTTCTTAGTTATTTATATAGCTTTAAGTAAGCGTATTATAAGGATAAAAATAAATAACGGTCTTAAGTTCTTTAATAACTTTTTCTATTTATAAAACTAAGAAGTCTTATAAGAAAAAGCTAAGTTAGCTATTACCTAAACTTAAGCCGCTATAAAGGATAAATATATAAAAAAACACCGCCCGCTAAAATTTAAGCTAAGCGATTAAGTTTAGCTATAGCTTAGTTAAGGTTATTATATTATAAATAGTAAACCGGCCATACTTTAAAAAAAACGTATTAAGCTGTTTAAAGTTACCGCTAAAATAAGATAGCCTATATACCGGTTAAATATAAAGTAGTCCCTTAATATCTATTTAGTCGTTTTAATAGTATAACTATAGCTAATATATAAGCTAGCTACGCGCTTAAAGCTAGTTTAAGATAAAGAGACGTTTTATTAAAATAAATAAGAAGTTAAACGAATCCTATAAAGTTATATAATAAAAAAAGGCGGCGGAAAGCTATAAAGGAGTTTTTTATAGCGTTAAAAGGCTAGCTAAGTAGCTATAACTTATAAGATAATAAAAAAGCAGTCTTGTTATTAAAAATTATAAAGGCCTTTAAAAAAGCATAATAAAAGTTAGCTCCTTAAGTAGTTTAAATAAAAGTATAATAAGCGGCCTTTATAACTTAATATAAAACTTTCTAGCTAGGAAAATTAAGCGGTTAAGCCTAGTTATAAGACTTAAAGGCTATTATAAGTTATAAGAAACTATAACTTACCGCGCTTAAAGTAATGAGTTATTTTTATAATAATATACCGCTATTTACTTTTATTAATTAGGCCTTTTTAGCCTTATAGTATACTTATTTAAATTCTCTCCGCCGCTTAACCTTTCTCCTTTCCTTTCCTATTTTTATAACTATACTTCTTTTAGCCGCTAGCTATAGCCCGCTATACCCTACTTACTTTTATATATATAGCCTTTTTTACTTTAAGTTTATAATTTTTATACTTTTATTTTAAGTTCTTTTATTCTTTAACGTTTTATATAGCTAAAACTAGCTATTTTATAACTACTTTTTTAGCTTACTTTTATATAAGATTTTATGCCTTTAATATAAAAGATATAAGCAGGCGCTTAAGCTATATAAAAATAAGGCGGCTATACTTTATAGCTTTAAGTCCCTTAATAAAAGCTAAACCTTTTAAGTTTAAGGCTTTATATTAACCTATACCGCCTTTTAAAACCGCGCTTAAGCTAACGGGATTAACTTAAATTATAGCACTATAAAGGACGGCCTATATTACCTTCTTTAAACGCTTAACGTAAACGACTTACCCTTTAGCCTCATACCGCCGCGTATTTTAAACGGCCGCTTTTATAGTAACTTACCTATACCTCCCGCTTAGCTTTTATAGCTTAAAAGCCCCCGCCGCTTATATATTTTTAAGGCGTAGCCGGAAACCTTAATTAGCGGAATAACTAGCTAATACTTAATGCTTTTAAGCTAGCTAACCTTATTATAGTCTTAAGATCTATAATAGCTACTATAGCTTGCGGAAACCCGCTTTAGCTAAACGATTAAAACGATATTAGCGCTATCTTTAACTATATTTAAGGTCTAGCTTTATTAGTTAATAGCTAGGTTTATAATAGCGTTTTAAGCTATTATAGTAAAAACTCTATCTCGCTTTATATATAGTTTAGCCTAAATAAAAAAGTCCCTCTTTAAGCTTATAGCCGCTATAAGCCTTAAAAACCTTTTTAGTTTCGCTTAGTATATACTTTTCCTTTTAGCCGCTATGCTTAGCTTAGCAATATAAAGGCGTATTAGCGCCTTATTATAGTTTACTTACCGCCCCTTTTTAATAAAAGTAAATTGCAATAACTAAGCTTATAATATATTTCGTCGCCCGATCTTATAAAAGCAATAAATAATAACTAATATAATCCTTAAAAAGCCTAGCTTCGTAAGACTATATTTTAGCAATAAGATTATAATAATCGGGAGTTTCTACCTAGCTATAAACTATATTAAGTTTTACTTATAAGCTTATAAGGAATCTAAGCGCGACTAAACTTTCTTTTAAGGAATAAAGTTCTTAAGGTTTAATATCCGCCTTATTAATTATACTAACTATGCTCTTAATATTCTTACTTTTAAGACCCTTTTTATAAAAAAGTTTTTTAAGACTATAAAATACGTTTAAAACTTTAAGACTAAGGAGTTAAGTATTAAAGCTATTAAAGACTTTATTACCTGCTTTTAAATAAGAATATAAATATTTAGTACTTTAATATTAACTATTTTTATTACTATTAGCGGAACGACTTAGCTTTACTTTAATGTCTTCTTAGTAGCTAAACGCGTATTAGTTAGCGGAAAGGCGTACGTAGTAGCGCTCTATAAAAAAGATAGGAAGTTAAAAAGTCTAGCAACGGAAAGTAAAGGATAGCTATAATAGCGGTAGTAAGTAAAATATAATATCTCGCTTATAAGCGGCTTATAAAGCTAGTAAGTAGTATAGAGAGATTAGCAGTAAATTAAAAATAGTATAAAGAGTAAGTAAGATAATAATATAAGATAAGGCCTAGATAAGCTAGTCTCTTATAATATATCCCGCTATAAAATAATAAATACTCTTAAGCATAAAGACTCTTTACTATCCGATAAACGCTTAAATATATACTTAAAGAAGTATTAGAAACCTTATTACTAACTTTAGCTAAATATGCTAATTGCCTTAATAAAAATAAAATCGTATAGCTAGATAGGTAACAAGGACTTATAATAAAGACGTTTACTTACTATTTAAAGCCGCCTAACCGCTACTAGCTAGATAGGCTGAAAAACTAGTAAAAGAATAAGGATAGTATACTGCTAATATAGCGTAAAAACGCTATTATAAAGCTATTACTTAGCGCCCCCTTTACTTTATTTCTACTTTAAACTAATAAGAATATTAGCTTTTTTTTCTTACTTAAGGGAGTTATTATAAAATTTAAACGGCTATACTTAAACTCCTTACTTTACTTTTAAAGAGCTTTCTACAACCTTATAGCAGGAACGCTTAAAGTATACACTATAAAGGCTCGCCTAAAAAGATAAAAGAAATATTACCGGTTAAACCCCGCTAAGGTTTTTTAAATATAACGATAAATACTTAAGAGCTTATTAAACTATATTTTAAAACGTTTTAAACTATAAATAATACTATATAAACTACTTAATAGATTCCGCTAGCATTTGTAAAGAATATTTAAGGATTTCTATAGGATATCTTAATTATAGTTTACCCCGTTTCTAACTATAAAAGCACTTTAAAAGATATAGAATAAACTTTACCGCAATTTATAAAGGATATTAAAAGATATTAAAGGGATTTACCTTACTATAGTTTATAGTATTTCTAACTAGGCTTATACTTCGTTTATTAAGTAATTTTATAGGGATATTTATAGTTTATTTATATATTAATAATAAATAGTAAGATAGTATATTTAAAGTTCCTTATAATTAGCTTAAAGCACTAAGTATAAAGTAGCTAGCTATACTTTAAAGAAAAGATAAGCTTTTTACTATTTTTAAACCTTTATATACGTTTATATATTATAATTAGTTTATTAAACCGGCTTAACTAGTAGTAATTAGTTTATAGTACCGGCCTTAACTAGCAGTAATTAGTTTATAATACCGGCCTTAACTAGCGGTAATTAATACGCGCCTTATCCCCTTATCTTTATATTATAAAGCGTAGTATACTAGCTATACCTAATAACAAGTAAATACTATAATATAATATAAAAATATATTTATATAACCCTTATAATATAGTAGTTATATACTTAAAAAGCATACTAGCTATAATATTAAGGTCGGTTTAAATCCGGTTAAAAGTATAGTCTTTTTAGCTAAACTAATAAACTACGCTAACTTGTTATAAAATTAGCTAACTAGCGCTTTTAAAAGCGCTTATAAATTTACTAGCAGCTAAGCCCCGCTATAAGTAGGCCTGCCTAAGCCTAGTCCTACTTAAGCGTAACGACGATTTGTTAAAGGCGCGGCCCTTAGCCTTAGTTTAATCCTTAACCGGGATAATAAAAACCTATACCGGATAACTAGCAATTCCGATACTTATAACGCAGCGCGGTGCTAATACGATAATTTAGTAAGGGCCCGTTTTAAGACTTAGTAAAAATAAAAGCGCGCCTAGCCCGGCTCAAGGCCGGCAAAATTATATAGCTTGCTAAGCCTCGCGGCGGCTAAAATAAGGCGATAACCCGGAATACGTATTTCGGCGGATAATTAAATACCTATAAGAAGAATTTTATCGATTAATAGTAACTAAGAGATACGTTAATTATTTACTATAAAACTCGTTATTATATCGTAGCGGGCTTATAGTCGTTCGAGCTAATTAACAGACTAATCTATTTTTAGCCGGCGCCCCCTCTTTCCTTAAGTATAGTTATAAGAGCTAATATAGTAAGACTTACAGCGAAAAAGCGGCGGAGAGTTTTTCTTTTAGCACTTTAGGGTCCGTTTATATAAAAACTAAGCGATAGCTTAAAAACCTAAAATTAAGTCTTTAGTATAAACTTAATAAATTAATAATAATATATTTATATATATAGATATAAATATAAAGATATATATAAGTATACTATAAGGTTATAAAGACTATATTGAAAATAAGGACCTTAAGAATAATACTAAAAATAAAAATCTAGTTATTAAATTAAAGAAAGCTTTTTCTAGTCTTAAATAAAGTTTAATGCTTTAGGATAATTTATTATTTAAGGTTTTAAGCAAGTTAAAGATTCCCTTCTTACTTATAAACAAAGGGTAATTTATAAATAGTAAGCTATATATAGCTATACTAGTTTTCAAATACGATCTTTTGTTTTTTAAGGTTATAGACGATTTTATAACTTATATAATTTATAAAATAAGTAAAGTCTTAAAGATATAATCTTTAAGCAAAGTAAAAAACTTCTTAAGAATAGCTATAACTATAAACAAAGCGAAAAAGAACATATATATATCCTAAGAAAGATATACCCTTAATAAGATAAAGGAATTTAATAAATAAAATATAAGAACCTTTAAAACCCTTACTATAAAAGGAGTTAAATTAAATAAAACAAAACCCGTTATAGCTATAAAAGAAGATATCCTATTTAAATAAATGCAAATAGGCTTACTATGATTTTTAGCATTGTTTTTAAGGCTAGATATATTATACATAGTAATATTATCTGCTAGACTTACTTTTAATCTAGAATCACTATATTTTAAAGCACTAAATACGATTTAAAAATATCTTAATAAATATCTTAGCCTAGGTATATACTAAAACTGAAATATAGCATTTAATATGCTCTTTTTAAAGCTTATATTAATGCTAACTAAGCTCGCAATCTTATTTACTATAGGTTAGTCTCTAAATACTATGTCTTTTTAAATAATAACCTTATAAGCTAGGCTTATTAAAACGAAGATTCTATAGCACCCTTTATATATAAAGCTAAATATATAGGCCTTTAAGAAGGTAATAAAGAAGCTTTATATTTATATAGCTATTTTAACAGTATAGTAAAAGAAGAATCTATAAATATACTTTATAATAAAGTCCTTATTATTTTTATAGATAATTAATCTGCTTTAAACATAGTAAAAATTCCTAAATTATATAGGCTAAGAAAACATATAGACTTAGTATATAATTTTACACGTAATAGTATTAAAGAAAGGAAATAGAGGTTTATTATATAAACTTTAAAAAGAATATAGTAGAAATATTTACTAAGAGATTAGGTTTTATACTATTTAATAAATTCTGATATATACTAGGAATTAAAGAGGTTATAATATAAACTCTTATAATAAAGGTTTTTAGCTATTCTTTGCTTTTTTAGCTTTCTTTTATTTTACTTTAAGGTTTTTTCACTATATAAAGGTTTTTCTTAAATAATAATAAAAAAGAGGTTTTACTTAAAAATAAGATATTTTCCCCTTTAAGAAAGATTAAAAGCTTTAAGTTGTTCTTAATAAAAATAGGTTTTCTTAAGCTATAAAGAAAGAATTTTCCTTTTTTTAAAAAAAGGCTTTTTACTTTACTTTAGTTAGTATATTTAAAGCTTACTTTTATACTATAAGTACCCTTTAACAGAGGCTATAAGGGAGTAAAATATACTCTCCCGCAGCCTTTAAGCTAAATATAGCATAAATAACACACGATATAAAATCGCGTTAATATCTTTTAAATCCGCTATATAATCCTACATACTTTATATTATTCTTTTTTTTATTTAACGTTTATATAGGCAAGGTATAAGCAGATTAGGAAGACGTATATATATAAATTATACGTATAATCTATACTAAGTCGCTACGTCACCTTATATTCCTTGCGGAACTAATCCTTAAGCTTATAAATATAATATTAACTAAAAAATAGCTATTAGCCTACTATGTATAATTACGCTAAATAGGGGGCTCTTTTATTTAATCACTTAAGTTACTTATAGCTTAGGAATTGTCTATATAAGGAGGCCTTAGTCCCCTCTTTACTTAAAATAAATTATTAACCTTATATATACATATCTTATCTATTTTCTTACCTTTTCGCATACTTTTTATATCTTTATAATCCCCTTACTTTTAGCTACTTACTTATTATCTTCTATACTTATTTTACTCCTTAATTCTTATTATAACTAAAAAGAAGATAAGCTTTTAGCTTTAAGCAGTATAGTATACTTTAAGCTTTTTTCTTAGCTTTTACAATACTACTATATTTATAAATTAAAACTAATTTCAAAAGTATAATATCTTTTTATAAGCTATAAAGATTATTATTAATTAAGCTCAAGGTATTAAGCTATAAAGCTTAAAAAAGCTAAAAAAAAACTTATTTAAGCCCGCCCTTTTTAAGCTTACTATCTTAATTATTACTTAGTATTATAGTATTATAGAATCTAAACGGCCACGCCCGGACTCCTTATTTTACTCTTAAGGAGCCTTACGGAATCTTACGATAAGAACGCTTAAAGCACGCACTATAAAGGCTCGCTTAAGGAGATACGATAAACATTACTAGTCGGACCTTACTAAGGTTTTTAGGATATAACTACGGAGGGTTAAGAGCCTACTTAACTATAGTTTATAATATCTTTAACTATAAAAGATACTATAAAAACTATTAAGCGGATTCCGCTAGTATCTTTAAAGGATATTTAAGGATTTCCGCGGGATATCTTAACTATAGTTTAACCCGTTTTTAACTATAAAAATACCTTAAAAGATATAAGATAAACCTTACCGCGATTTTTAAAGGATATTAAAGAATATTTAAAGGATTTCCTTAACTATAGTTTATAGTGTTTTTAACTAAGCTTATACTTAGTTTATTAAGCGATTTTATAAGGATATCTACGGTTTATTTATATACTATAAATAATATAGTTAAAGATCCTTAAAATTAGCTTAAAGAACTAAGTATAAAGTAGCTAGCTATACCTTAAAGAATAAATAGGCTTTTTACTATTTTTAAACCTTTATATACGTTTATATATAGTAATTAGTTTATTATACCGGCTTAATTAGCGGTAATTAATTTATAGTACCGGCCTTAACTAGCGGTAATTAGTTTATAGTACTAGCCTTTACTAGCGGTAATTAGTCCGCGCCTTATCCCTTTATCTTTACGCTATAAAGCGTAGTAAATAGTAATAATTCCTACTTATTTAAAAGAAAATCCTTTAAATATCCGTAAAGCTAAGAGTAACTATATCGCACGATTAAGTACTTATTTTATAAGAAGTTAAATACTAAATAATATCTTCTTTAATAAGAAGCTCTTATTAGCTTTTAAGTTTAACCTTAATAATAAGCACCTTTTCTTTAATACGCTTATAATAAAACTTTAAGATAAGTAAGCTATAAAAGCGGAAAAGGCCGCGGCCTACTAAGTATACCGGTTTAATAATCTCCTTTACCCTTTTTTAAAGTATTATACTATTATAGCCTATAAAGCTAAATAAAACGTAGAATAAGTCCCGCTAAGCTAAGCTAAGACTATTACCCTTTAAAAGGTATTCTACTTTTAAAATACTTATAAAAGATAGACTATAAAATAATAAAACTTATATAAATAAGTAAACTAAATTTTATATTACTTAAATAGATTAATTATCCTTTAAATAAAAAAATTAAGGATAAGCTAACCTTAAAACTATCTAGCTCCTTACTTACGAAATACCCTTTAAATTAAGCTTATAATAAAGTTACTTTTTCCTTAAGATAATAAGCTTAGCGGATATTTTTACTATATACTATTAATAATGTTTAGCTTAAGGGCTTTAATTAAAAATCCGCTTTTAAGGATACCTAGCAGTTTCTTAGTTTAGTACTACCGTTTAGCCTAATTTACTATAACCGCGCTAATTAAGGTATTTTCGGGACTTTTAATTTATAAAAACGAGCCTTTTACGTTAAGGGCCCCGCGGTATACCGGATTCCGGAACGTATATAAGACGGAAGGTTAAGCGCTTAGTAAGAGTATTAAGACTAAGACCTTAATAATAAGCGATATAAACGCGGTTAGCGATACCCTTCGTAGGCGAAACTTATTTATACTTCGCGCGTAGATATTAAGACTAAGTATAGCCTTAAGCCTTTTAATAAGAATAGTAATAATATTAAATAAATAATTCTTTAGTCTTTTTTAAATACTAAGAAAAGAAGACGCGCTTACTAAGCCTTAGGAAAAACCTTAACTATAAGCTAAGGATATAAAGAGATTTAACCTATTAAGACTTTTAAAAGTATCTTTTAATAAAGTTTAGGAAGATAATAAAGCTAATATATATTAAGGAGTAAACCGTTTTATTAACTTTATCCGCTAAAATATTAATAAAAGCGAGGCCTAAACGGATAAATTAGCTATTAAATTACCCTCTTTCCTTTAAGAAAGTACGGCGGAATAGTATTTTAAGGACCTCTTAAAACTATAATAAAAAGAACTTAATAAGCTTAGCGTTAAACTAAGCTAATAAATCTCCGCCTTATAAGAATAGTTTAAAATCTACTTAAATATAGCAATATAAGCACTTAATAAAAAGCACTTTATTATTAAAGATATAATAATAAGATCCGACTTTAAGCCTTAAATATTATGCTTATAATATAAAGCTAAGGCTATGCTTTATTAGCTAAACTACTTAACTATAATAATTTACTAAAAGCTAGATATTTATCTATAAAAATCCTTATAACGTTAAGTAAGAAATAAGGATATTAATAAATAGATTAATAAATATAAGGAAATTCTTCTTTAATTATAAGTTAAATATACTTAAGGATCTTAAAAGTACTTACTAGTATAAAAGTAATAGGTTTAACTTATAAAAAGGTAAGGGCTAACTAGCTATACTTTATATATACTTAAAGGATAGTCCGGGACGCTTTAGCTATTTATTAAGGGCTTGTTAAGGCCGTAGGTTACGTTTTTAAACCGCTTAATAAAGGTAAATATACTATAAGCTTTATAGCGCTTATTAAGTTATAGGATAAATCCGCCTAAATAGTTAAGAATATAAGCTAAGGTCCTTTAGCTTAAGAGAAAAAGAACCTTTAAGACTATATACTTACTAATATTAAAGCTAAAGCGGGTATACCTTATAACTAAGGAAAGAACTATAGTAAAGACCGATAACTATTTAAGGGATAAAGAGTATAATATAAAAGGAGCTTAGTTAGATATTAATAAAAGCTTAAAGGAAACCGCAATTTATATTATAATAAACTTATTATAAGAGGCCGATAAAGTATACGGATTTTATAGTAAAGCATTCCTTTTAAAGAATAAGCTTTATTAATATATTAAAGATAAATACCCTTTTGACTTTAATAAAGATATTATTATATAAAGATATAGCTTAATATAGTAAGTAGTTATTTAAAAGCTATAAAGCGTTTAGATAGTTAAGGCTTCCTTTAACGTTTAGCTATTTAACCTTAATAAGCTATTACGATTTACCTATATACGCTTACTAGTTTACGAAAAAGAAAGGCCCGGAATAAGCATTAAAGCCTATATAGATACCGGGGTAAACCGAAGCCTTATTTAAGCCGACTTAATAAA
Organism: Ophiocordyceps robertsii; assembly: GCA_027405785.1. Lineage (NCBI taxonomy): Eukaryota > Fungi > Ascomycota > Sordariomycetes > Hypocreales > Ophiocordycipitaceae > Ophiocordyceps > Ophiocordyceps robertsii. The sequence goes on from JAPEBW010000100.1 coordinate 44,198, forward strand.
GACCTTTTAAGATATAATTATAAACTTTTCTTAATAAATTCCTATTTAAGAAGTAAGAAAGATAGCTACTATTAAATAAGTAGAATTTACCGCGTATATACTAAGAAGGCTAGATAGTAGCCTTATAGTTATAAAAGTTAAGATTAGCGCTTAGATAGTAAAACGCTTAGCGGCTAATATATTGCTTAGCTAAGACTTTTTAGTTCCTTATTAAAAGGACCTTATTAACTTTATATTAGTCTTATAAATTAAGGCCTATAAAGGGATTAAAGCCGAAGTTAAGATAGTCCGGCTAAAACTAATAATATATAAATAAGTAATTTACTTAGTTACTATAACGATTTTAGTTAGTTTTAGCTACGCCTTACCTATATAGGTTTAAGCGCCGCTATAAAAGCATAATATAATATTTTTCTATAATAACCCTAAGCTCGCCCGGATAATAATATAAGATTATAAGAGCTTTATAGCGATAAACTATTTTAAGGAACTACTAATACTCCGCTTAAAGCTAAAAGGTAAGGATAATTATAAACCTTAATAAGCAGTTTTAACTATATAAGGAGGTTAACGCTACTGCTCCTTTAGCAGAAGCTTTTATAAAAATTCCGGATAAAATAGACCCCGCTAAGGACTTCTTATAAAAGGATCTTATAGTAAACTATAAACTCGGAATCGGCCGAACTAAGGACCTACTTAAACTTCCTACCGATAAAGGCGTCCGGATCTATACTAAAGACTTAGAATATATATTAAAAGTCTAAAATATCCTTTAATTATTTCCCCGCTTTTAAAAGGATAGGAGAGTAGTATATATAGATAGATCTAAATATATATATATTCCTTTAGTAAAAGGATAGCAATACTAATAAGTCGTATTAAGATTATACTTATTAAGCGATAAAGATAAGAAAGTAGTAGATATAATATTCGGCTAGCTAACTATATAAGGCCGATTAAAACGAGTTTATAGGCTAACCCCGTTTACGGCGCTAGTATTTATAGTATAAAAATTAATAAACGGAAAGGAAAAGGGATAAGTAATCGTAAACTTATAGGGGATTAACGCTATTACTACCTTAAACGCTTATTAAATGCCCCTTTAAAGCGATATAATTAAACGCCTTTAAGAAAAAAAGTTTATTAATATAGTAAACGTATAATTATCTTTTTACTAGTTCTTAGTTTATTAAGACTACTAAAAAAGGTTTATAGTTATAAGCTATTATAGGCTAAAAAGATTACTAATAATACTTATAGGCTTTAAGAACTCCTTAGTATACGTTTAAAAGTTTATTAATAACGTCTTTTATAGATATTAAAAATACGCGGCGGCCTATATTAATAATATTATTATCTACTTTAATATAGCTAAAAAACACCTTTAATATTTAAAGGCTATATTCCGCGCTTTTTACGATTATAATATTACCTTATCCGGACTAAAGTCTTTCTTAGCGTACTTATTTATATAGCTCCTTAGATTTAAGGTAGACGCTACTAGCTTAATAAATATAGATAAACGTATACGAGCTTTAAAGGATATCGCGTTCTTAAAGAACCTTTAATAGCTTAAGAAATAAATCGGCCTTACTAAGTAGCTACGCTATATAGTCCCGTATTTTGCTAAGAAGGTCGACGTCTTATAAAAACGAAAAATAAAGCTACTTTAAGTAAGATAAGAAGAAAGAGTCCCTTTAAAGGGCTAAGGATAAGCTTAATACGCCGCGAAAGCCGCTTTTAAGCTTACTCCGGAAAAAAAAGAGGCCTTCGCGATTTTAACTAAAAAACTTACTAAGCTTTAAACGATTTACTACTTTAACCTTACTTAGTAACTATTTATCTAAATCGATATATCCTAAGAATATAAAGTAATAGCTATAGCTTTTTACTTAAAAGAAAGTATAGAATAAGATAAAAAGACGCTACTAGCCTAAACTAAGGTCTAGCTTATTATTTACTTAAGCCGCGCCCTTTAAGGCGGAGAACCTTAATATTAGCTTATAGAACTTAAAGTAGCTAGTTTAGTATAAGTAGTATATAAGTTACGTACTATAGTACTATTTATAAGAACGCTATAAGTAGTTATCTTTACCGACTACGTAAATACTTATAGAATTATATACTAAAAATCCTTATTCTTTACTAGTATAAAATCTAATAATAAGCTAGTCCTCGCGTCTTAATACTTAAGCTAATTCCCGCTTAAGGTATACTATATTCTAAGTATTAAAAACGTTATGCTAAACGCGCTCTTATATTTACTATACTAAGATAATAAGCCGGTATCCTTAAACTAAAAAGGGGAATTAAAACGTATTTAAAAAGACGAGATAATAAACCGCGTATTCCTTTACGCGGAAGTAATAATCGAATTACCGCTCCGCTAAAAAATAATTAATGGAAATATAAAAGATATATAGTAACTAAAAATTATAACGTAGCTTAGCAATAAGGACGGTATCCTTAGACTTTTATTCTTTTAGTTATAAAGGTTACTATACTTTATAGAGAACGATAAACGCCGGAGACTATATATTCTTAAGACCTACGCTAAGGAGATCGTTAAAGACGCTTATACTAAATATTTTTATACTAGCCGCACCTATATATAGTAGGATTTATTTAAAAGCTTTTTAATCCTTTAGCTAAGTAGATATATAAATAAGGTTATAAACGGCTATAATACTTATTACTATAACTAAACTAATTAAAGTTAGACGCTAAAGTAGCTTATTGCGATTTAAAGCCCGCCGGTTTTATACTATATAATAGCAATAGACTTTATTACTAGGCTCTTAGTAGTTTTAGCCGAATAATCCTTATAAAAAGATCTTATAAAGAACTTTTTTAATACCTTACTAACTATAACTAATAAATTCTTAAAAATATATTTCCTTATTTTAAGCAATAGCTAGTTTATAGCGGAAGACTAAGTATAAGCGTTATATATTAAGCTACTTCGCGCTAACTAAAAGATCTTAAAGGGGATAATCTTTAACCGGGACGTAAAGTTTACCTTAGTATTTTAGCGGACCTTATAGTAAGCCTTTAAATAGAAGCTTCTTATATCTACTACTTAGTACTCTTAAACCGATAGCTTATTAAAAAGGCGAAACTAAACCGTAAAAATCGCGTTATAATTCTTTACCGCCGATTTCCCAGACTTATACTAAACTAATATACTAGTCGCCCTTTAGTTTAGCCTTAATAATTCCTTTTTCTTAATAATTTACGCGGCCTTTAGTAAGCTTATTATAAGGATAAGAATAAATAACGGCCTCCGGTTCCTTAATAACTATTTATACTTACGAAACTAAGAGGTCTTATAAAAAAAGCTAAGTTAGCTATCGCTTATACTTAGGCCGCTATAAAAGATAGATATAATAAGAAACACCGCTTGCTAAAATTTAAGCTAAGCGATTAAGTTTAGCTATAGCTTAGTAAGGGCTATTATATCGCGGATAGCAAACCGGTAAAGCTTTAAAAAAGACGTACTAAGCTATTTAAAGTTACCGCTAAAGTAAGATAGCTTATATATTAGCTAAATATAAAAAGGTCCCTTAATATCTATTTAGTCGTTTTAGTTATATAACTACGCTTAGCGGATAAGCTAGCTATACGCTTAAGCTTAGTTTAAGATAAAAGGACACCTTACTTAAATAAGTAAGAAGTAAAACGAATCCTATAAAGCTATATAATAAAGAAAGGTAGTAAAAAGCTAAAAAAGAAGTTCTTTATAGCTTAAAAAGACTAGCTAAGTAGCTATAACTTATAAGTAAACGAAAAAGCGGTTTTCTCGCTAAAGATTATAAAAGCCTTTAAAAAAGTATAAAAGGAGTTAGCTACTTAAGTAGTTCGGATAAAAGTATAACGCGCGGCTTTTAAAACTTAATATAAAACTCTTTAACTAAGAAAATTAAGCGGTTAAGCTTAAGTATAAGACCTAAAAGCAATTATAAGTTATAAGAAACTATAACTTACTATGCTTAAAGTAATTAGTTAGAGTATTACTATTTACACTTATACATATCTTTATTTACACTCACGCCCTATTTTAAAGATACGTACTAACGCTAGCCCGCCCCGCCTATTTATACCGCCCGCGCATAGTAAGTACCCGTACCTTCTAAATGCCCGCGCGCCCGCCCTCGCCTACACACGCACACACATTACACCTTTAAAGCTCTTACCACCTTTAAAGCTCTTACTACCTTTAAAGCTCTTACTAAAGACCCTCGCCTACATACATATAAGACCCTCGCCCGCACACACATAAGACCCTCGGGCGGCGTTAAGGGCATTGAGGGCGCCGGATTAATTAACGGGCCGCGTTATGCGCGCATCTTATAAGAGCTTTAAAGATGCGTTTTTTAAGCGAATTAAGCTATGGCCGAGAGCGCTGCGTGCTGGCTGCGTGTGTGGGCTGCGTGTGTGGGCTACGTGTGTATAGGAGCGGGCATTATTTAGAAGGTACGGGTACTTACTAGGCGCGGGCGGTATAAATAGGCGGGGCGGGCTGGCGTTAGTACGTATCTTTAAAATAAGGCGTGAGTGTAAATAGAGATATGTGTAAGTATAAATAGTAATACTTATTAGTTATTTTAATTATAATATACCGATATTTACTTTAAGTAATAAGGCCTTTTTAGCCTTATAATATATTTATTTAAATTCTCTCCGCCGCCCGCCTTTTCTTTTTTCCTTTCTTCTTTTTATAACTATATTTCCCTTTACCGCCAGCTATAGCCCGCTATACCTTACTTACTTTTATATATATAACCTTTTTTACCTTAAGCTTATAATCCTTATACTTTTATTCTAGGTCTTTTTATTATTTAATATCTTTTATAGCTAAGACTAGCTATTTTATAACTACTTCTTTAACCCGCTCTCTTATAAGCCTTTACGCCTTTAATATAAAGGATATAAGTAAGCGCTTAAGCTTTATAGAAATAAGGTAGCTATTCTTTATAGCCTTAAGTCCCTTAATAAAAGTTAGAACTTTTAAGTTTAAGCTTTTATATAAACCTACGCCGCCTTTTATAGCCGCGCTTAAGCCGATAGATTTAACTTAAACTATAGTACTATAAAAGACGGCCTATACTACCCTCTTTAAATATTTAACTTAACTAACTTACCTCCTAGCCTTATACTATAGTATAGTTTAAACGGCCGGTTTTGCAGTAACTTAGCTATTCCTCCCGCTTAGCTTTTACTATTTAAAAGCCCCCGCTACCTATATATTTTTTAAGGCGTAGCTAAAAATCTTTATTAGCGGAATAACTAGCTAATACTTAATGCTTTTAAGTTAGCTAACCTTATTATAGTCTTAAGATCTATAATAGCCGCTATAGCTAGTAGAAACCCGCTTTAGCTAAACGATTAAAACAATATTTACGCCGTCCTTAACTATATATCTAAGGCTTAGCTTAACTAATTTATCGCTAGGTTTATAGTAGCGTCTTAAACTACTATAGCTAAAACCTTATCTTACTTTATATACGGTCTAGCCTATATTATAAAATCCCTTTCTTAGCCTTTAGCCGCTATAAGCCTTAAGGACTTATTTAGTCTTACTTAGCGAACGCTTTTTCTACTTACTGCTATACTTAGCCCGGCTATATAAAGGTATATAAGCGCCTTATTATAGTCTATCCGCCGTTCTTTCTTAACTAGAGGAGATAGCGATAACTAGCCTTATAATAAATTCCGCCGCCTAATCTTATAAAAGCTATTAATAATAACTAATATAATCCTTAATACGCCTAGCTTCGCGAGCCTATACTCCGGCGACGAGATTATAATAATTAAGAGTTTCCGCTTAGCTATAAACTATACTAAGTTCTACTTATAGGCCCGTAAAGAGTTTAAACGCGACTTAACTTTAACCTAAGCAATAAAGTTCTTAGGCTTTAATATCCGCCTTATTAGCTATATTAACTACGCGTTTTATATTCTCGCCTTTAAGGCCCCCTCCGTAAAGAGGTTCTTTAAGACTCTTAAGTATATTTAGAACCTTAAGAGCGAGGAGTTAGGTATTAAGGCTATTAAGGACCTTATTACTTACTTTTAAGCGGGAATATAAACGTTTAATAACTTAGTATTAATTATACTTATTAATATAAGCGGGATAGCCTACCTTTACCTTAATACCTTCTTAGTAGCTAAACGCGCGTTAGTTAGCGAAAAGGTATAGGTAATAACGCTATATAAAAAGGATAATAGGTTAAAAAGCCTAGTAATAGAAAGCGGGGGATAACTATAATAGCGGTAGTAAGTAAGATATAATATCTTACTTATAAGCGGCTTATAGGGCTAGTAGGTAGTTCGGGAAATTTAGCGGAGGATTAAAAACGGCGTAAAAGGGTAAGTAAGATAATAATATAAAATTAAGCCTAAATAAAGCTAGTCTCTTATAACGTATCTTGCTAAAGAATTTAAGCACTCCCCGGTATAAAAACTCCTTACTACTTAATAAGTGCCTAGATATATACCTTAAAAGAAAGTCGAAAACTTTATTATAAGTTTTAGCTAGACGCGCTAATCGCTTAAATAAAGATAAAGATATATAACTAAATAAAAATTCAGGATTTATAATAAGAGCCGCTTACTATCTATCTTAAACTACTTAAATACTATTAGCTAAATAGGCCGAAAAAACTATTAAAAGGATAAGGATAGCGCACTACTAATACGGCGTAAAGACGCTACTATAAAGCTATTACTTAGCGCCCCCTTTACTTTATTTTTACTTTAAATTAATAAAGACGTTAGCTTTTTTTTCTTCCTTAAAAGAGTTATTATAAAATCTAAACGGCTATGCTTAGACTCCTTACTTTACTTTTAAGGAGCTTTATAGAACCCCGCGATAAGAACGCCCGGAGTATATACTATAAAGGCTCGCTTAAAGAGATATAATAAATATGATTAATTAAACCCCGCTAAGGTTTTTAAGATATAACTATAAAGGGTTAAGAGCTTACTTAACTATAGTTTATAATATCTTTAACTATAAAAAATACTATAAAAACTATTAAGCGGATTCCGCTAATATCTTTAAGGGATATTTAAGGATTTCCGCGGGATATCTTAATTATAGTTTAACCCGTTTTTAACTATAAAAGCACCTTAAAAGATATAGGATAAACCTTATTGCGATTTATAAGGGATATTTAAGGATATTTAAAGGATTTCCCTAACTATAGTCTATAGTATTTTAACCGGGCTTATATTTAGTTTATTAAGCGATTTTATAAGGATATTTATAGTTTATCTATATACTATAGATAATATAGTTAAAGATCCTTAAAATTAGCTTAAAGAACTAAGTATAAAGTAGCTAGCTATAATTTAAAGAATAGATAAGCTTTTTACTATTTTTAAACCCTTATATACGTTTATATATAGTAATTAGTCTGTTTTACCGGCCTAACTAGTAGTAATTAGTTTATAGTACTAGCCCCGATTAGCGGTAATTATTTTATAGTACTAGCCTTAACCGGCGGTAATTAGTCTATGCCCTATCCCCTTATCCTTATGCTATAGGGCGTAGTATATAGGCTAGGCCTTATAGTTTAATTTAATAGCTGCCTTATAAAAGTAAATAGTAGTATAACAACGTGCTATAGCCTTGTTAAGGCCGACTTATTATACTTAATATAGATTTATAAGGTTAATACGCTGCTTAAAAAATAAGTCTTTTTTAGCTTTAAGTTAAAAGGGTCTTAATAGCGTCGCGGTTTTAGCTTAGAAAAAACGGTTTATATAAAGCTAAGCTTTGTTTTTAAAGTTAAAAGTTAGTTAGTATATATAGTCCCTCTTAGTTTATAATAATAAGTATACTAAGTTTAAAGGTAGCCCGCTATATAATTACGCTTACTATTTAACGTTTTATAGCTTAGCGTTATTTATATTAATCTCTTTAAGGAAGTCTTTTTAGTGTTTCTTTTATATTATATATAGCTTACTTTTAAGCTATAGTCTTTTTTTATAAAGCTTCTTAATTTACTTAAGTTTAATATTCTTTATAGTATTTTTAAGCCCCTTTTTTAGTCTTAGTAGCTTTAGTTACTTATAAAGGAAACTATATATTACTCCTTGAAATTACTTACTTTTAATATAAAACTATTATATAGGAGGTTTTACAAAGATTATTATATAAGCTATTTATTTTTATATTAATCTTTTAGAAGTTATAAAGTATAAGCTATGATATTTTAAGCTAAAATAAAGTTTCCGCTTTAACCCTCTTTTTCTATATCTTTTTACCTTAGTATAGTAAATATCTCTTTTAGTCTTAAGCTTATCTTAAATAAGACTATTTAAAGTAAATAGTTAAATTTCGTAAAGTTTAAGTTTAAGTTAAGGAATTAAGTAACTCTTTTTGCTATAACTTATATAAATGTTAAGGTGTAAATCCGCTATATCTGCTATATACGTTAATTATCTAACTATGTGATAACTAGCGCGCAATGTTTTTATATAGTCGGACGGATAGACATTTTATAGTTATAAGCCCGGCTTCTGCGCAGCACCCTATTCGATTCCCGACGGAGGTATAGGTCTTTTACCGCAGTATATACGCGGGTTTTCTACTATCGCATCTCTTATACTAGCTATATCGAGATAGGGAGGCTGTTAAGGTGTAAATCCGCTATATCTGCTATATACGTTAATTATCCAACTATGTGATAACTGGCGCGTAATGTTTTTACATAGTTAGACGGATAGACATTTTGTATAAAGTTAATTATATTATCCTTATATATATAAAAAAAACGCGTATGTTTATACTTTAATATAGCTAGTTTAAGTTAAAGCTATATAGCGTTCTTTTTTCATTCTTTTGCTTTATTATAAGTTTAGTAATAAGTATCTTAAAATAAGTAGTAAATATTAAAGTCTTTAATTAAAACTAATAAGTCTTAGTTATTTCTATTTTATATAGCCTTAGCTAAGCTTAATTATATTTCTTTTAAAAGTAAATATAAAGACCTTAGCTTTATATTATCGTTAAAAGTTATTTCCTTTTATTTATAGCTAGTTTATAATACTTATATCCCTGTATTCTACTTTTTATAAACGTATATTATATTCCGGCCCTCTTTATAAATAAGTTAGTAAAGCGCGTTTCTTAAGGCTAAGGCTTAAAAACTTTATATTTTCTTTACTTCTTAAAGTGCTATTATATTATAGTTAGTATAAGAGCTAAAAAGTAATTATGTTAGCTTCTATCTTTTTTATATATTTTAATAAAACACCTTTAATTTTATATATAAGCGGTTAAAATAAGGTTTATTATTATTCAAAATAAAATAATAGCTTAAATTAAAGGTAATACGCTTTATTGCTTTATATATTGTTAAATATTACTTAAGTTAGCGCTTAGTACTTAAGCTTTCGCTAGTAGGGCTAATAATATTTAATTACTTTTCTTTAGCTACTTAAAGCGTTTTTATCTTTATAATAAAGCGGGTTTATAGTTTTTTATAAACAGAAAAAAAACTTAAAAGTCTAGCTAGCTATAAGTACTTAAAAAGTATTATAAGAGGTTTAAGTAGTAATTCTTCGCGTTATCTTAAGCTTTTACTACTATAAGATTTATAGTTTTAAAGGATTTCGCCTTACTTTATATAGTACTTATCTTCTCTACTTATATATAAAGTCTTTTTATTATACGTTTATAGTTATATTAAAGTATAATATTTATTAATATACTTATATTTTTAGTAGTTAAAATACTTAAGAAGCTAAACTAACTTATTATATAGCTTATATTAATATATTTTAGCTTTAAAGCATAAGGTTATATTATATAGATTATTAGCTTTTACTAAGCTAATTTTATTAATAATAAGAGTTATAGCTATAAAAGTCTTAATTAAAAGATATATTACTAATACTCCTATAACTTTTATTCTAAGAGTATAAACCGGGAGGATTACTAAGGCATAAGAGGGAAAAAGGTAGCGAGAAGAGCGAATTTAAATAGCTTAAAGGTCTAGGTTCTTACTAAGGAGAAGAGAAGAAAAAAGAGTCTTTTATAAGCACGGAGAGGTGTTAGCCGGATTATTATTATTTCTCTTTAGGCTGCAAAGTAAACCTTTCCGCTTATCCTTTACTAGTATTAAGTTTTCATTTATCTTATAATAATATGTAACACGCTTTTAAACTCTAGTTATGCCTATATAGTTTATTAGCCTAGGTATGTTATAGAATTTAGTATGATATTTATCCACGACCGAGATAAGCTAGTATTAAGATTTTACTCCGTTACTTTTACTTTATTAATATTAGCAGTTTACTTAATTAAATGCACTTTATTTCTCTTAAAGACCCTTATTAAGATATTCTTTGCTATTATTATATAAGACTTATATAATATTACCGCTTATAGCTTAAAAACGCTTTTTACTTAGTCTTAGTTCTACTAAAAAGGCTATACCGCTATATTAAATATTATAATAATATATATACTTAGTAAGAGCTTTTCTACTATAATAAGAAAGATATTAAGTATTATATTAACTACTATAACTATATCCTTTAGTTCTTAGTTTAAGATATTTAGTATTACTTTTATTTAAACTACTATTTAGTTATGTTTATATAAATGTAAGATTAGCTTTATTATTATATTATAATATATTAGCTTTTCAAGGCCCGCTATTACTATTATCTAAGTCCGCTTAAGTCTTTTTAAGCCTTAAGCCCGGCTTTATTTAAGGTTTTTACATATAGCCTCTTTTATCGCACTTTAAATAGCCTTATAAAGTTTAAAGTTAGCTTATATTATAACTAACGCGCTTTTAGCCTACTTTTTAATATAAAGGAGGGTTATAACTACTACTTATACCTAGTCGAACTATACTATACTTATAATATTATTATAATCTTTCTTTTTATAAATACTCTATATAGCTTAACCGGGCTATATACTATTATCTTATTAAAGTAAGTTCGCCTTTTTATAAAAGTATATAAACTTTAAAGTCGTCTTATTATGCTATATACTATACTTAATATTAATATTAAGCGGACTACCCTCTTACTTTTATAACTTTTAGCTATATTATAATATTATCTTAAGGGAGTAATAAATACTATTAAATTATCTTTTTATCTAATTAGAAGTTTTAAACGTAATATATACCTGCTTTAAGCAAGTATTTAGTTTTTAAAATCTTTTTTATAATACTTAAAAAAAGGGGTATAGAAAAAGGTTTTAAAAGTATAAAAAGTATTAAAAGTTTTAAAAGTTTTAAAAGTTTTAAAAGTTTTAAAAGTATAAAGGGTATAAAAAGTATAATCTTTATTAAAAGAAGGTTATTTACTTAAGCTAAGAAATTGAAAATTTAAAGTAGTTTTATTAAAGTAAAAAACCTTTTAAAAAAAGACTTGTTTTTTTTAGCTTTAATTTATAAACTTTCTATAAATAAAACTCTTTCTTAAAAATAGTCTTTTAAAGAAAGTATAAGTATAAAATGCTGCTTATTTTTATTAAAATAGTCTTAAGTAATTTTAGTTTAAACAGCTTTTTTTAAAAAAGGCTTTAAGTTTAAAACTTTTTACTTTTACTTTATTTTTATTTTTCTTAAGATAAAAGTAGTCTTTTATATCATAGCCTTTTTTACAGTTCTTATAAAAAGTAGGTTTCTGTTTCTATAAAAAAAGAGCTAATTAAAAAAAGGCCTTTTTTAAGCTTTAATGTTTTTTAAAATTCTAAATTAAAAAGGAAAAGGTAATTTTAAAGTATAAGCTTAAGTATTATCCTTAAGAGTATAAAAAAGACTAATAATAAAGCTAAAATAAGAACTCTTTAAAGATTTTAAAATCTACGTAATAACTATTTCTTTTAGCATTTTAATCTTTTAGGTATTAAGCTTACTAAAAACCTTTTTTATTTTAATAAAATATACTTTAATCGAAAATTAGTTTTAAAGAGTAATATTAAATAGTATTTTTTAAAAAAAAATTTAAAGTAAGGTTTATTAATTTATTAAAGGCTTTTAGAGCTTTTTAAGCTAACCTTATAGTTATATAATATTTTAGTTGCTATTTAAAACTATTAAACATATAAACGCAAAGACCCTGCGGATTTAGTATATAAGTTAGTTAAAACGACTTTATAGACTTTTTTTAAAAAAAAAAGTTTATTTTAAAAGACTAAAAGAAATAATTTAAAGGACCTTTTAGCTTACTAAGTTAGTAGTTATTCTTAGTAGATATAGTTTTATTAAATATTTTAAGAAGAACTTTAATATAAAAGTTAATAGAAAAAAAAGAAAAAAGATTAAAAAGGTTTTAGTTAAATGATATAATAATAAGGTCTAAAAAAATAAAACAAAGTTTGTATTAAAAAGGAAGTTCTTTATTACGTAAGAAGGGCTGTTTAAAAGGTTTATTCTACTAGTTATTAAAATTTAAAAGCCGATTAAAAGTTAAACAAAAAAAAAAGCTTTTTATAAAGTAAGTAAAGAAATATAGAGGAAAGAAAGTTAAAAAGAGCATACTTTGTTATATAAGAAAAGATTTCTATAAAATTTCTTATTGCTTACTATAGTCCTAAAAGGGTAATTTTAAAACATAAAGTATAAAAAAGAAGAGTAAAAAGAGATTACAAAACTAAGTCCGAAAAGATACTAAGAAAATTCCGTAAAAGTACACGTAGTAATCGTAATAACTTGAAAAATAATAAAGAATTTTTCTAAAACCTTGAAATTATATAATTAATAAAAGAACGTAAGCGGGGGTTTAAGCAAATCTGGCTTAAAAAGAAGCTAGGCTTATAACTACTTAAAGAGTAAAATAAGCGTAGTATAAAGTAAGTAAATAGCCGTAAGTAAAGAGATTATAAAGGTATTAAAATTATATTAAAATTAGAGAAATAGTTAAGGTATATATAAAAAGGTTTTATTATTTATTTTAAGTAAAAAAAAGACTAAGACCTCTTTTTATAAATATTCTTTAAACTATAAATCACTTAAGCAATAAAGAAAAAGGCCCTTTATATAGCGCGACTTAATATAGTAGGCTATAAGCTAATTTTAAGTTTTAATTATATCTAAAAGCTTTAAAATTAATTTTATTAGAAAGAAAAAGTAGCGTAATAACTTAGCGTAAATTATATATATAGCTTATATATATACCTTTTCTTAATCCGCTTATCCCTTGCTTCTATTTACGCTAAATAATATATAAAACTCTATATTATATATAAAACAATATAATCGACTTTATACTTCTTTTAGCGTCTTTATATTACTTAAAATCTATGCTTTATTTAGCTTATTAGCTGTTTTAAAGTGTATTTTACTCTTTTTTATTAATGTATAAATTAAAAGTATTTAATCGTCTCTTAAAATACGTATTTTAAGCATTGCTTCTTTTTTTACTACTAAGCTTAGCGGGCTATCCTTTTTTACAAGCTTTTAACTAAAGCGGGGGCGCTTTAAAGTTTACTAAGTCTTAAAAAAGGCTTATTACTAAGTTATTATATTAATACTACGCCGTATTATTTCTATTAAAAGTACTAGTTATTTAGTATAAGTTTTTAATTTCTTAGTTAAAGATAAAACTAAGGACAAAGGCCGCGCTTTTAATAAGTTATTATTAAGCTTAAGTAAGTCTAAGTTTTAGCGGGCTAACTTATAGCGGGTCTAGGCTATTAGTAATTTTATAAGCACTTTTAAAAGAGCTAATTACTTATTTTTATAATAAGTTAGTATAGTTTATTAGTTTAATAAAAACAAACTACGCCTTAAGCTAAATATTTACAAACTTTAGCATTATAGCTAGTATGCTCTTTTAAGTAAATAAATCTTATACCTTTAAAGGGTTTTTATTACTAAAAGAATATTTTTGTCTTTATTTCTATAGTTTTATTTAGTTTATATTAATTAAGGAGCAAAATAAGTATAGAAGAAAGCAGGTAAGTAGCTTTAAGTAAGGGGATTATAAGGATATAAAGAGTGGGCGAAAAGGTATTTAAATAGGTAAGATATGTTTATATAAAGTTAATAATCTATTTAAGGTAAAGGCGTAACTAAGGCCTCCTTATATACATAATTCCTAGGCTATAAGTATTTTAAGTGATTTAGAAAAGAGCCCCCTATGTAGCGCAATTTTATATAGTAGGCTAATAGCTATTATTAAGTTAATATTATATTTATAAGCCTAGGGATTAGTTCTATAAGAAATACAAAGTAGCGTAGCGACTTAGTATAGATTATGCATATAGTCTTAATATATACCTCTTCTAAATCTGCCTATACCTTGCTTATATATACGTAAAATAATATAGAAAAAGATATATAATATTTAGGATTATATAGCGGATTTTATGTTCCTTACAGCGTATTTTTATCGTGTGTTCTTTAGACTATATTTAGCTTATAAGCTATAGGAAAGTATATTTTACTTCTTTATAGCCTCCCTTAAAGGGTACTTATAGTATAGAAGTGCGCTTTAAATATACTTAATAAAAGGAAGTAAAGACTTTCTTTTAAAAAAAGAACAAATTCTTTTTAAATAGCTAAAGAAACCCTATTTTTATAGGGAAAACCTTAAAGCTTTTAATATTTCTTAAAAGGGAAAACTTATTATTTAAGTAAAACCACTTTACTTTATTATCTAAAGAAAATCTTTATATAGGTAAAAACCCTAAAGTTATAAAAAGAAAAGCTAAAGAAAGTAAAAAATAGCTAAAAGGCTTTATTATAGAAATTTATATTATAACCTCTTAAGTTTTTAGTAATTTTTAGAATTTATCGAATAGTATTAAACTTAATTCCTTAGTAAATATATCTACTATATTATCTTTAGATTTTATATAATAAACCTTTATTTTCTTTTTTTAATACTATTACGTGTAAAACTATATATTAAGCCTATATATTTTCTTAGCTTATATAATTTAGGATTCTTTATTATTCTTAAAGCAGATTAATTATCTATAAACATTATAAGGACTTTACTTCTATTTATATTTATAGATATTTCTTTAACTATAATATTAAAATAGCTATATAAATATAAAGCTTCTTTATTAGCTTTCTTAAGGCTTATATATTTAGCCTTATATATAGAAAGTACTATAGATTTTTGTTTTTAATAAGCCTAGCTTATAAAGTTATTATTTATAAAGAAAAAGTATCTGGAGACCGACTTACGGTCTATAAGATTGCTAGCTTAGTTAGCATAAATATAGGTTTTCCAAAATAGCATATTAAATGCTATATTATAGTTATAGTATATACCTAGGCCAAGATATTTATTAAGATATTTTTCAATCGTGTTTAGTACTTTAAAATATAGTGTTTTAAGATTAAAAGCAAATCTAGCATATAATATTACTACGTATAATATATCTAGCCTTAAAAACAATGCTAAAAAGAATAATAAGCCTATTTATATTTAATATAATAGGATATCTTCTTTTATAGCTATATAGTCTTCTGTTTTAACTAATTTTGCTCCTTTTATAGTAAGGGTTTTTAACGTTTCTATATTTTATTTATTAAATTCTTTTATCTTATTAAGGGTTTATATTTCTTAAGATATATATATTTTCTTTTTCGCTTTAGTTATAGTTATAATTATTTCTAAGAAGTCTTTTACTTCGCTTAAACATTAAATCTTTAAGACCTTACGTACCTTTTTAATTATATAAGTTATAGAATGCTTTATAGGCCTAAAGAATAAAAGATCGTTTATATAAACTTATATAGCTATATATAGCTTATTGTTTATAAATACCCTTTTGTTTATAAGTAGGTAGGAGAATTCTTAATCGCCTAAGACCTTAAATAATAGATTATATTTAAGCTTCGGACTTTATTTAAGACTATATAAACCTTTCTTAAATTTTATAACTAGCCTTTTATTTTTATTCTACTGCTTATTTTTATACTTCAGGTTTTTACTTATAATATAGTCTTTATAACCTTATAGTATTTTTTTATATCTTTTTATATCTATATCTATATATATAAATGCATTTTTTATATTATATTGTAGTATTTGCTAATTATTAATTATAGCTAGCATTAATAAGAGTTTAGTAAACTTAGGTCTAGCGGTTATAGAGAAGGTTTTAATTTAGTCTAAGCCGTATATATACTTATAGCCCTATGCTATAAAGCGAGCTTTATACTTAGTTATATTATTTTTATTATTTTTTTTATTTTATAAACCTATCGGCCTTTTAAAGCCTCCTTATTACTAAGGGGCCCTTTTAATTTCTAAGTATCTAGACTTATAAGTTCGTTTAGTTTAGTTAGCATAGCTTTATCTTAGTCTTTTACTTATAGACTATTTATATCCTGCTTATAAGTAGCAGGCTTTACAGGATCTTTTTTTCCTTTTAAAATAAAAAGAATATGTTTTATAGTATTATTATTAATTATTATATTATATATAAAGTATTCTATAAATTCTTTATAGTATTTAGTAAGCTTCTTAAGGATATTTAGTTAAATCTTCTAATCCTTTTACTAGGTATTTTTATCACTAGTATTATTATTACTAGTATCTATATTGCTAGTATTTATATTATTAGTATTTATATTATTAGTATTTATTCTATTAGTATTTATATTATTAGTATTTATATTATTAGTATTAGTATTTATAATACTTATATTACTAGTAGTTTTATTTTTACTGCTATTATTATTATTACTAGTATTGTTATTTATATTATTATTAGTACTATTATTTCTAGTATTATAGTTATCTAGCAGCTTATTTAAAGAGGGCATATTATGAAAATTAGTATGTTTTTCTTTATTTAAGAAGTTATTTATTAGTATAGTTATATCTTTAAAAATTATTACTTTTCGTTTGGAAAAGTTATATATTTTATAAGCAGTATCTTTATAGCTTATTATTACCTCTTTATAAGCTCTAGGCTTTAGTTTCTTATTAAGGGCTTTATTCCTAAAACATATAGTGCTTTTAAATACCTTTATTGTATTTTAGTTTTTTAAATATAAAGCTATATTCTCCTTCTTTTCTATAAGAGATATAAAGCTTATAGCAAAATATAAGGACTTATAATATATATATATAGCTGCTTAAACAACCTTACCTTATAGGTATCTTAGTAGATTTAAGGTAAAAAGTATAGCTCGGACTTTATTAAGTATAGTCCTATTTATCCTTTTTATTTTACCGTTAAATTTAAGGGGATATATAGGACTTATATTATATATAAGGCTGTTTTTTAAGCAATATAGTTTCATATTATATATAAATTCTCTTTTATTATTTAAGAAAACTTCTTTTATAGTAGTCTTATTTATATTATTTTCCAATTCCTACTTATATTCTAAGAATTCAGGTTGATATTTTTCATTACTCTTTATAAGATATATTCTTAAACATTTAGTTCTTGTATCTAAAAAAAATATAAAGTATCTATATTTATTATAAGTAGCGGTTTTCTAAGCATTAAATATTCCTTTATACTTTATCTAAAAAGAGGTATTTCCTTTTTAAAGGAGTCTTTTTTTTCTTAATTTATTTAGCTTTTATATAAGCTTTAAATTGCTTTATCTTAATAAAATTAGCTTTATTTATACTTATATTAAAATAACCTTTTCTTAGATATTTATAAAAGAGTTTATAAATTATTTATCCTAGTCTTTTATATATAAGAAGTATATATATAGTCTTGGTTTTATCTATAAACGTTTTATTTTTATTTATAAAGGTATTATTTATAAGTATATTTTTATAAGTATATTATATATAGGTATATTATTTATAAGTATATTATTTAAAGAGCTTTTTATATTATATACTATATTATTAATTTAAAAGCAAATCTTTATAACTATAAAGTTATAATATAAGCCGTTATTAATAAAGCCTTATATAAGTATATTTACCTCTTTATCTAAAAGAGTTATAATATCTTTACTTACTAAAGCAAAGGTGTTATAAAGAGGTAAATAGCTTATTATATTAATACTAATTTAAGGTATATAAAGGCAGTGCTACGTCTTATAGTATAAGGATAAGGGGATTAAGCGCGGACTAATTACCGCCGGTTAGGGCTAGTACTACGGACTAATAACCGCCGGTCAGGGCCGGTACTATAAACTAATTACCGCTTATCGGGCCGGTATAACGGACTAATTACCGCACGTAAACGTACATAAGGGTTTAGAAATAGTAAAAATCTTATCTATTCTCTTAAGCATAGCTAGCTACTTTATATATAGTTCTTTAAGCTAATTTTAAAGATCTTTAACTATACTATCCTTTTATTTATTATTAGTATATAGATAAACTATAAATATCTTTATAAAATCGCTTAATAAACTAAGTAGAAGCCCGGTTAAAAACACTATAAACTATAGTTAAGGAGATCCCTTAAATATCCTTAAATATCCCTTAAAAATAGTAGTAAAGTTTATCCTATATCTTTTAAGGTGCTTTTATAGTTAAAAACGGGTTAAACTATAGTTAAGATATCCCGCGGAAATCTTTAGATATCCCTTAAAAATATTAATAAAATCCGCTTAGTAGTTTTTATAATATCTTTTATAGTTAAAAACGTTATAAACTATAGTTAAGTAAGCTTTTAAGCTTTTATAATTATATCTTAAAAACCTTAACGGGGTTTAATAAGTAATATTTATTATATCTCCTTAAGCAAGCCTTTATAGTACGTGCTTTAAGTATTCTTATCGCGGGGTTCCGTAAAGCTCTTTAAAAGTAAAGTAAGGAGTCTAAGTATAGCTATTTAAATTCCGTAATAACTCCCTTAAGTAAGAAAGAAAAGCTAATATCCTGATTAGTTTAAAGTAAAATTAAAGTAAAAGGGGCGCTAAGTAATAGCTTTATAGTAACGTCTTCGCGCTATATTAATAATACGCCGTCCTTATCTTTTAAATAGTTTTTTTTACTTATTTAGCTAATAGTAGCTAAGTAGGCTTAAGATAGTTAGTAAGCGGCTTTTATTATAAATTCTTATCTCTTATTTAGTTATATATCTTTATTTTTATTAAGGCGATTAGCGCGTTTAGCTAAAGCTTATAATAAAGTTTTCTAACTTTCCTTTAAAGCGTGCGTTTAAGCACTTATTAAGTAGTAAGAAGTCTCCGCGCTAAGGAATATTAAAATTCCTTAGCAGGATACGTTATAAGAGACTAGCTTTATTTAAGCCTTATCTTATATTATTATCTTACTTACCCTTTATACCGTTTTTTAATCCTCTGCTACATTTCTTATACTACTTACTAGCTTTATAAGCCGCTTATAAGTAAGATATTATATCTTACTTACTATTACTAGTATAGTTATCCTTTACTTTTTATTATTAGGCTTTTAAATTTATTATTTGTTTTCTATAGCGCTATTACTTATACCTTTTTACTAACTAATACGCGTTTAGCTACTAAGAAGGTATTAAGGTAAAAGTAAGCTATCCCGCTAATATTAATAAGTATAGTTAGAATTAAGGTATTAAACGTTTATATTCTTACTTAAAAGCGGGTAATAAGGTCCTTAATAGCCTTAATACTTAACTCTTAACTTTTAAAGTTTTAAATATGCTTAATAGTTTAAAAGAACCTCTTTATAAAGGGGGCCTTAAAGGTAAAAATATAAAGCGCGTGGTAAATACGGCCGATAAAGCGGATATCGAAGCTTAAGAATTTTATTACGTAGGTTAAAGTTAAGTCGCGTTTTAACTTTTCGTAGGCCTATAAGTAAAACTTAGTATAGTTTATAACTAGGCGGAAACTTTCAATTATTATAATCTCGTCGCTAAAGTATAGGCCTATAAAGCTAAGCTTATTAAGAATTATATAAGTTACTATTAACGGCTTTTATAAGATTAGGCGGCGGAGTATATTATAAGGCTAGTTATTGCTCTTTCCTCCGGTTAAGGAGAGATAGCGAATAGACTATAATAAGGCGCTTATATACCTTTATAGAGCCGGGCTAAGTATAATAGCGGGTAAAAAAAGCATTTATTAAGCGGGACTAAATAGGTCTTTAAAGCTTATAGCGGCTATAAGTTAAGAGTGGGATTTTATAGCGCGGGCTAGATTATATATAAAGCGAGACGGGGTTAAAGCTAAAGTAGCTTAAGACGCTGCTATAAACCCGGCTATAAACTAGTTAAGCTAAGCCTTAAATACGTAATTAAGGATAGCGTAGATATCGTTTTAATTATTTAGCTAAAGCGGGTTTTTCCTAGCTATAGCGGCTATTATAGATCTTAAAACTATAGCAAGGTTAGCTAACTTAAAAGTATTAAGTATTAGCTAGTTATTCCGCTAATAAAGGTTTTTAGCTACGCTTTAAAAAATATATAGGCAGCGGGGGCTTTTAGATAGTAAAAGCTAAGTAAGAGGTATAGCTTAGTTACTACGAAACCGGCTATTTAAACTACGCTATAGTATAAGGCTAAGAGGTAAGTTATTTAAGTTAAGTATTTAAAGAGGGTAGTATAGGCCGTCCTTTATAATACTATAATTTAAGTTAAATCTTATTATAGGTTAGAGCAGCAGCGAAATTGTGGGGAAATTAAGAGATTACGTAATGTTAC
Source organism: Ophiocordyceps robertsii (assembly GCA_027405785.1). Lineage (NCBI taxonomy): Eukaryota > Fungi > Ascomycota > Sordariomycetes > Hypocreales > Ophiocordycipitaceae > Ophiocordyceps > Ophiocordyceps robertsii. The sequence goes on from JAPEBW010000100.1 coordinate 64,764, forward strand.
ATAATAAAAGAGTCGATGTTATATAAAGCAGGATTTAGCTAGAATTAATTAATAAAGAATTAAGTGCGTAAGTGCTTGTAAAATCTTTAGCTATTTAGTAGCGGGAGATTCGCCTTTTATAGATAAATGTAAGAGAACGGAGTAATATATCCGGACCGGCCTTCGGGCGGTCTTTAAGCCCGAGAAATGTTAATTTTAAAGTATTTTACCCCGTAGCTAGATGTCCCTTCCTTATACGGCAATTCGTGTTTAAAGTTAGTTAAGGTTAGTTTAAGTCTAAGCGGATCCTTATTTTATCTAGCTACCCCAACCTCCTTAGTTCCGTATATAACGTTATAGACATCGTATAAGGACGTAAGGACCTAGAAAATAATAAGCCAAAGCTAGGCTATTTAATACGGGTTTTTATATAATTTATACACCCCCCTATGCTTAGCTAATTAAGTAAGGATTAAATAGCTGATTTATTAAAGTAGTAAAATCACTTTCTTATAAGGGGATAAGGCGCGGACTAATTACCGCTAGTTAAGGCCGGTACTACGGACTAAATACCGCCGGTTAAAGCTAGTACTATAAACTAATTACTGCTATTTAAGCCGGTATAATAAACTAATTACCGCACGTAAACGTATATAAGGGTTTAGAAATAGTAAAAAGCTTATCTATTCTTTAAGGTATAGCTAGCTACTTTATACTTAGTTTTTTAAGCTAATTTTAAGGATCTTTAATTATACTTATCTTTTTATTTATTATTAGTACGTATATAAACTATAAATATCCTTATAAAATCGCTTAATAAACTAAGTATAAGCTTAGTTAAAAATACTATAAACTATAGTTAAGGAAATCCCTTAAATATCCTTAAATATCTTTTATAAATCGCGGTAAAGTTTATCTTATATCTTTTAAGGTGCTTTTATAGTTAAAAATAAGTTAAACTATAATTAAGATATCCCGCGGAAATCTCTAAATATCCTTTAAAGATACTAATAGAATCCGCTTAATAGTTTTTATAGTATCTTTTATAATTAAAAATATCGTAAACTATAATTAAGTAAGCTCTTAAGCTTTTATAGTTATATCTTAAAAACCTTAGCGAGGTCTAACTAGTAATATTCGTTATATCTTCTTAAGCGAGCTTTTATAATACGTGCTTTAAGCGTTTTTATCGCGGGGTTCCGTAAAGCTCTTTAAAAGTTAAGTAAGGAGCTTAAGTATAGCTATTTAGATTCTATAATAATTTCTTTAAGTAAGAAAAAAAAGCTAATATCTTTATTAGTTAAAAGTAAGAATAAAGTAAAAAGGGCGCTAAGTAATAGCTTTATAATAGCGTCTTTATACTATATTAATAGTACGCTATCCTTATTCTTTTAATAGTTTTTTCGGCCTATTTAGCTAATAGTAGCTAAGTAGCTTAAGATAGTTAGTAAGCGGCCTTTATTATAAATCTTTACCTTTTATTTAATTATATATCTTCGTCTTTATTAAAGTGATTAGCGCGTTTAGCTAAAACTTATAATAAGGTTTTCCGACTTTTCTTTAAGGCGTACGTCTAGGTATTTATTAAGTAATAAGGAGTCTCCGCGCTAAAGAATTTTTAAAATCCTTAGCGGGATACGTTCTAAAAAACTAGCTTTATTTAAGCTTTTATCTTATATTATTATCTTACTTACCTTCTACGCCGTTTTTTAATCTTTTACTAAGTTTTTTATACTACTTACTAGCTTTATAAGCTACTTATAAGCAAGATATTATATTCTATCTACTATCGCTATTATAATTATCCCTTACTTTTTATCGCTAGGCTTTTTAACCTATTATCCTTTTTATATAGCGCTACTACCTACGTCTTTCCGCTAACTAACGCGCGTTTAGCTACTAAGAAAGAATTATAGTAAAGGTAAGCTATCTTATTAATATTAATAAGTATAGTTAGCACTAAGGTATTAAATATTTATATTCCCGCTTAAAAGCGGGTAATAAAGTCCTTAATAGCCTTAATACTTAACTCCTTACTCTTAAGGTTTTAGATATATTTAATAATCTCGAAAAACCTCTTTATAAAAAGGGCCTTAAGGGTAAGAATATAAAGCGCGTAGTGAATACGGCTAATAAAGCGGATATTAAAGCTTAAGAATCTTATTACTTAAGTTAAAGTTAAATTGCGTTTAGACTCTTCGCGGGCCTATAAGTAAAACTTAGTATAGTTTATAGCTAGGCGGAAACCTTTAATTATTATAATTACGTCGCTAGAGTATAGGCCTATAAAGCTAAGCCCGTTAAGGATCGTATTAATTATTATTAATAGCTTTTATAAGATTAAGTAGCGGTATATATTACGAGGCTAGTTATCGCTATCTCCTTCGGTTAAGGAGGGATAGTAAATAGACTATAATAAAGCGCTTATATGCTTTTATATAGCCGGGCTAAGTATAGCGGCGGGTAAAAAAAGCGTTTACTAAGTAAGACTAAATAAGTCCTTAAAGCTTATAGCGGCTATAAGCTAAGAGGGGGATTTTATAGCGCGGGCTAAACTATAAGTAAAGTAAGATAAGGTTTTAGCTATAGTAGCTTAAAACGCCGCTATAAACCTAGTTATAAACTAGTTAAGCTAGGTCTTAGATATATAGTTAGGGACGGCGTAGATATTATTTTAGTTATTTAGCTAAAGTAGGTTTCCGCTAGCTATAGCGGCTATTATAAATCTTAAGACTATAGTAAGGTTAGCTAACTTAAAGGCGTGAAGTATTAGCTAGTTATTTTATTAATAAAGATTTCCGGCCGCGCCTTAAAAAATATATAAGCGGCGGGGGCTTTTAAACTATAAGAGCTAAGCGGAAAGTATAGCTAAGTTGCCGCAAAGCTAGCTATTTAAACTACGCTATAGTATGAGGCTAAGGGGTAAGTCGTTTAAGTTAAGTATTTAAAAAAGGTAATATAAGCCGTCTTTTATAATGCTATAATTTAAGTTAAATCTATTAGCTTAAGCGCGGTTATAAAAAGCGGCGTAAGTTTATATAAAAGCTTAAACCTAAAGGTTCTAGCTTTTATTAAAAGACTTAAGGCTATAAAGAATAGCCGCCTTATTAATATAAAGCTTAAGCGCCCGCTTATATTTTTTATATTAAAGGTATAAGGGCTTATAAAAAAGCGGGCTAAAGAAGTAATTGCGGAATAGCTAGTCTTAACTATAGGAAACGTTAAACGATAAAAAGACTTAAAACGGGAGTATAAAGATCGTAAGCTTAAGGTAAAAAAGGTTATATATATAGGAGTAAGTAAGGTATAGCGGGCTATAGCTAGCGGTAAAGGGAAATATAGTTATAAAAGGAAAAAAGAAAGAGAGAGAGGGTAAGCGGCGGATAGAATTTAAATAAGTATACTATAAAGCTAAAAAGGCTTTATTACTTAAGGTAAATAGCGGTATATTATTATTAAAATAACTAATTACCTTAAGTATAATAAGTTATAGTTTCTTATAACTTATAATAGCCTATAAGTCTTATACTTAAGCTTACCTGCTTAATTCTCTTAGTTAGAGAGTTTTATATAAAGTTATAAAGGCCGCGTATTATACTTTTATTTAAACTACTTAAGTAGCTAACTCTTTTTTTACCTTTTTAAAGGCTTTTACGATTTTTAGTAAGAAGACTGCTTTTTTACTTGCCTATAAGTTATAGTTACTTAGCTAGCCTTTTTAAGCTATAAGGAACTCCTTCCTTAGCTTTTTACCGCCTTTTTTATTATATAGCTTTATAAAATTCGTTTTTATTAAGGTGCACATCCGCTATAACTAATATATACGTCAATTATGCAACTATATAAAAACTAGCGCGCAATGTTTTTATATAGTCGGACGGATTGACATTTTGTGGTTATAAGCCCGGCTTCTACGCAGCACCTTATTCGATTCCTAACGGAGGCATAGGTCTTTTACCGCAGTATATACGCAGGTTTTCTACTATCGCATCTCTTATACCGGGTATATCGAGATAGAGAGGCTATTAAGGTACACATCCGCTATAACTACTATATACGTTAATTATCTAACTATATAATAACTAGCGCGCAATGTTTTTATATAGTCGGACGGATTGACATTTTGTGTTTTACTTTTTACTTATTTAAGTAAGGTATCTTTTTATCTTAAACTAAGCTTAAGTATATAGCTAGCTCGTTTACTAAGCGTGGTTATACTACTAAAATAACTAAATAAATATTAAGGGACCTTTTTATATTTAGCCGGTATATAAGCTATTTTACTTTAATAGTAACTTTAAATAGCTTAGTATATCTTTCTTAAAGCTTTTTCGGTCTACTATCTATAATATAATAGCCCTTATTTAGCTATAGCTAGACTTAATCGCTAGGCTTAGATTTTAGCAGGCGGTATTTCTTATTATATTTATCCTTTATAGCGGCTTAAGCGTAGGCGATAACTAACCTAGCTTTTTCTTATAAGACCTCTTAGTTTTATAAGGATAAGTAGTTATATAGGAACTAAAAGCCGTTATTTATTTTTATCCTTATAATAAGCTTATTAAAAGCCGCGTAAATTAGTTAAGAGAAGGAATTATTAAGGCTAAACTAAAAGGCGACTAATATATTAGTTTAATATAGGTCTAGGAAATCGGCAATAAAGAATTATAGCGCGATTTTTATAGTTTAGTTTTGCTTTTTTAATAAGCCGTCGGTTTAAAGGTACTAAGCGGTAGAAATAAGAAGCTTTATTTTAAAGGCTTACTATAAGGTCCGCTAAAATACTAAGGTAAACTTTATATCTTAGTTAAAGATTATCCCCTTTAAAATCCCTTAATTCGCGCGGAGTAGCTTAATATATAACGCTTATACTTAGTCTTCCGCTATAAACTAGTTATTGCTTAAAATAAGGAGATATATTTTTAAGAATTTATCGGTTATAGTTAGTAAGGTATTAAAAAAGTTCTTTATAAGATCTTTTTATAAGCATTATTTAGCTTAAACTATTAAGAGCTTAGTAATAAAGTCTATCGCTATTATATAATATAAAACTAATAAGCTTTAAATTAAAATAAGCTACCTTAGCGTCTTACTTTAGTTAGTTTAATTATAGTAGTAAGTATTATAGCTATTTATAACCTTATCTATATATTTACTAAGCTATAAGGTCGAGAAGCTCTTAAATGGATCTTACTATTTATAGGTGCGGCTAGTATAATAATATTTAGCGTAAGCGTTTTTAACGATCTCCTTAGTATAGGTCTTAAGGATATATAGTCTCCGGCGTTTATCGTTCTTTATAAAGTATAGTAACCCTTATAATTAAAAAAAGAGGAGTTTAAGGATACTATCCTTATCGCTAAGCTATACTATAATCTTTACTTACTATATATCCTCCGTATATCTATTAATTATTTTCTAGCGGAGCGGGAATTTAATTAATACTTTTATATTAAAGAATATGCGGTTTATTATCTTATTTTCTTAAATACGTTTTAATTCCCCTTTTTAGTTTAAGGATACCGGCTTATTATCTTAGTATAGTAAATATAAAAAACCGTCTAGTATAACGTTTTTAATGCTTAAGATATAGTATACCTTACGCGGGAATTAGCTTAAGTATTAAAATATAAAGACTAGCTTATAGTTAGATCTTATATTAGTAAAAAATAAGGATTTTTAGTATAGAATTTTATAGGTACTTATATAGTTAGTAAAGATAACTACTTATAGCGTTCTTATAAATAGTACTATAGTATATAACTTATAAACTGTTTATATTAAACTAGCTACTTTAAGTTTTATAAGCTAGTATTAAAATTCTCCGCTTTAAAAGGCGCGGCTTAAGTAAATAATAAGCTAGACTTTAGTTTAAGCTAGTAACGTCTTTCTATCCTATTTTATACCTTTTTTTAAGTAAAAGGCTATAGCTATTACTCTATATTCTTAAGATATATCGATTTAGATAAATAGTTATTAAGCAAGTTTAAAGTAGTAAATCGTTTAAGGCTTAGTAAGGTTTTTAGTTTAAATCGTAAAAGCCTTTTTTTATTTTAAAGTAAGCTAAAAAGCGGCTTTTAAGGTATATCGAGCCCGTCTTTAGCCCCTTAAGGGGACTCCTTCTTCTTATCTTACTTAAAGTAGCTCTATCTTTTATTTTTATAAGATATTAACTTTCTTAGTAAAATGCAGGACTATATAGCGTAGCTACTTAATAAGGCCGATTTATTTCTTAAGCTATTAAAGGTTCTTTAAAAACGCAATATCCCTTAAGGCTTATATACGTTTATCTATATTTATTAAGCTAATAGCGTCTACCTTAAATTTAAGGAGCTATATAGATAGGTACGCTAAGAAAGACTTAAATTTAGATAAGGTAATATTATAATCGTAAAAAGCGCGGAATACGGCCTTTAAGTATTAAAAGTATTCTTCGGCCGTATTAAAGTAAATAATAATATCGTTAATATAGGCCGCTACGTTTTCTTAGTATTTACGGAGGACGTGATTAATAAACCTTTAAACGTATACTAAGAAGTTCTTAAAGCCTATAAGTATTACGAATAATCTTTTTAGCCTATAATAGCTTATAATCGTAAACCTTTCTTAGTAGTTTTAGTAAACTTAAAACTAATAAAAAAACAATTATACGTTTACTATACTAATAAACTTTTTTCCTTGAAGGCCTTTAATTATATCGCTTTAAAGGGGCATTAAGTAAGCGTTTAAGGTAGTAATAGCATTAATCCCCCGTAAGTTTATAACTACTTATCTCTTTTCCTTTTTATTTACTATCTTTTATACTATAAATACCGGCGCTATAAACGGAGTTAGCTTATAAACTCGTTTTAATTAGCCTTATATAGTTAGCTAGCCGAATATTATATTTACTACCTTCTTGTTCTTATCGCTTAATAAGTATAATCTTAATATAACTTATTAGTATTATTATCTTTTTATTAAAAGAATGCGTATATATTCGGATTTATCTATATATATTACTCCTTTATCCTTTTAAAGGCGGGGAAACGATTAAAGGATATCTTAAACTTTAAATATATATTCTAAGTCCTTAGCGTAGATCTAGACGCCCTTAATATTAATAAGTTTAGGTATGCCCTTAGTTTAGCTAATTTTAAGCTTATAGTTTATTATAAGATCTTTTTATAAGAAGTCTTTAGCGGGGTCTATTTTATCCGGATTTTCTATAAGGGCTTCCGCTAAGGGAGTAGTAATATCGACCTCCTTATATAGCTAAACCTACTTATTAAGGTCCGTAATTATCCTTACCTTTTAGCTTTAGTAAAGTATTAGTAGTTTCTTAAAAAAGTTTATTACTATAAAGCTCTTATAATCCTATATTATTATCCGGGGAAGCTTAAGGTCGTTAAGGAAAAATATTATATTACGCCTTAATAATAGCGCCCGGACTTATATAAGTAAGGCGTAGCTAGAACTAGTTAAAATCGTTATAATAACTAAGTAAATTACCTGTTTATATATTATTAGTCTTAGCTAAACTATCTTAACTTTAGCTTTAATCCCTTTATAGGCCTTAGTTTATAGAATTAATATAAAGTTAATAAGAAGATCTTTTTAGTAAAGAACTAAAAAGTCTTAGCTAAGCAATATATTAGCCGCTAAGCGTTTTACTATTTAAGCACCGATCTTTACCTTTACGACTATAAGGCTACTATCTAGCCTTCTTAGTATCTATATAGTAAACTTTGCTTATTTAATAATAGCTATCTTTCTTTCTCCTTAGATAAAAATTCGTTAAAAGGAGTTTATAATTACGTCTTAAAAGGTCTTTATTAAGTCGGCTTAAATAAGGTTTTAATTTACCCCGGTATCTATATAGGCTTTAATATTTATTCCGGGCCCTTTTTTTCTATAAACTAATAGGCGTATATAGATAAATTATAATAGCTTATTAAAGTTTAATAGCTAAATATTAAAAGAAGCCTTAACTATTTAAACGCTTTATAGCTTTTAAATAACTACTTACTATACTAAGCTATGTTTTTATATAGTAACGTCTTAGTTAAGGTTAAAGGGGTATTTATCTTTAATATATTAGTAAAGCTTATTCTTTAAGGGGAATACTTCGCCGTAAAATCCGTATACTTTATTAGCCTCTTAAACTAAGTTTATTATAGTATAAATTACGGTTTTCTATAAGCTTTTATTAGTATTTAATTAAGCTCCTTTTATATCGTACTCTTTATCTTTTAAATAGTCGTTAGTCTATACTATAGTTCTTTTCTTAGTTATAAGGTATACCTATTTTAGCTTTAGTATTAGCAAGCGTATAGTCTTAAAAGTTCCTTCTCTTTTAAGCTAAAGGACCTTAGCTTATATTTTTAACTATTTAAATAAGTTCCTCTTTTCACTTAGCGAGCGCTATAAGGCTTATAATATATCCGCCCTTACTAAGCGGTTTAAGAATATAACCCGCGGCCTTAGTAAGCCCTTAATAAATAACTAAGGCGTCCCGGACTATCCTTTAAGTATATATAAAGTATAGCTAGTTAGCCCTTACCTTTTTATAAGTTAGACCTATTTTTTTCGCGCTAGTAAGTGCTTTTAAAATCCTTAAGTATATTAAACTTATAATTAAAGAAGAATTTTCTTATACTTATTAATCTATCTATTAATATCCTTATTTCCTATTAAACGTTATAAGGATTCTTATAGATAATATCTAGCTTTTAGTAAATTATTATAGTTAAGTAATTTAGCTAATAAAGCATAGCCTTAGCTTTATATTATAAGCATAATATCTAAGGCTTAAATTCGGATCTTATTATTATATCTTTAATAGTAAAGTGCTTTTTATTAAGTGCTTATATCGCTATATTTAAGTAGATTTTAAACTACTTTTATAAAGCGGAGATCTATTAGCTTAGTTTAACGCCGGGCTTATTAAGTTCTTTTTATTATAGTTTTAAGAGGTCCTTAAAATACTATTCTACCGCACTTCCTTAAAGAAAAGAAGGTAATTAAATAGCTAATTTATCTATATAGGCCTTACCTTTATTAGCATTTTAGCGGATAAAGTTAATAAAACGGTCTACTCCTTAAAACGTACTAGCCTTATCGTCTTCTTAAACTTTATTAAAAGATACCTTTAAAGGTCTTAATAAGTTAAATCTCTTTATATCCTTAGCTTATAGTTAAGGTTTTTCTTAAAGCTTAGTAAGCGCGTCTTTTTTTCTTAATACTTAAAAAGGACTAAAGAATTATTTGTTTAATATTACTACTATTCTTACTAAGGGGCTTAAAGCTATACTTAATCTTAATATCTATACGCTAAGTATAAATAGGTTTAGCTTACTAAAAGTATCGCTTAATATGTCTTTATAACTTATTATTAAGGTCTTAGTCTTAATACTCTTACTAAGCACTTAACCTTCTATCTTATATATATCCCGGAATTTAATATACCGTGGGGCCCTTAGTATAAAAAGCTCGTTTTTAGTAATTAAGAATCCCAAAAATGCTTTAATTAGCGCGGCTATAGCGGATAAAGCTAAACGGTAATACTAAACTAAGAAACTACTAAGTATCTTTTAAAATAGATTTTTAGTTAAGGCCCTTAAGCTAAACTTTATTAGTAATATATAGTAAAAATATCTATTAAGCTTATTATCTTAAGAAAAAAGTAACTTTATTATAAGCTCGATTTAGAGGGTATTTAGCGGGCGGGGAGCTAAAAAGTTTTAAGGTTAGCTTATCCTTACTTTTTTTATTTTAAGGATAATCGATCTATTTAAGTAATACCGAATTTAGTTTACTTAATTATATAGGTTTTCTTATTTTATAGTCTATCTTTTATTAATATTCTAAAAGTAAATTACCTCTTAAAAGGTAATAGTCTTAGCTTAGCTAAGCGGGACTAAATTTATATTCTATTTAGCTTTATAAGCTATCGCGGTATAGTACTTTAAAAAAAGGTAAAAGAGATTATTAAACTAGTATACTTAATAGGCCGCGGCCTTTTTTGCTTTTATAGCCTACTTATCTTAAAGTTTTATTATAAGCGCGTTAAGGAAAAGGTGCTTATTATTAAGGTTAAACTTAAAAGCTAATAAGAGCTTCTTATTAAAAAAAATATCGTTTAGTATTAAACTTCTTATAAGATAAGTATTTAATTATATAATATAATTACTTTTAGCTTAGCGGATATTTAAGGGATTTCCGTTTAAATAAGTAAAAATTGCTACTATTTACTATACTTTATAGTATAAGGATAAAGGGATAAAGCGCAGACTAATTACTGCTAGTTAAAGCTAGTATTATAAACTAATTACTATTAATTAAGGCTAGTATTATAAACTAATTACCGCTAATTAAGCTAGTATAATAAACTAATTACTATATATAAACGTATATAAGGGTTTAAAAATAATAGAAAGCTTATTTATTCTTTAAGGTATAGCTAGCTACTTTATACTTCGTTCTTTAAGCTAATTTTAAAGATCTTTAACTATACTTATCCTTTTATTTATTATTAGTATATAGATAAACCGTAAATATCCTTATAAAATCGCTTAATAAACTAAGTATAAGCTTAGTTAAAAATACTATAAACTATAATTAAGAAAATCCTTTAAATATCTTTAGATATCCCTTAAAAATCATAGTAAAGTTTATCCTATATCTTTTAAGGTGCTTTTATAGTTCAAAACTAGTTAAACTATAATTAAGATATCCCGCGGAAATCCTTAAATATTCTTTAAAGATACTAATAAAATCTGCTTAATAGTTTTTATAGTATTTTTTATAGTTAAAACGTTATAAACTATAGTTAAGTAGGCTTTTAAGCCTTTATAGTTATATCTTAAAAACCTTAATAAGGTTTAACCGGTAATATTTATTATATCTTTTTAAGCGAGCCTTTATAGTATATACTTTAAGCGTTCTTATTTCGGGGTTCCGTAAGGCTCCTTAAAAGTAAAGTAAGGAGTTTAAGCGTGGCCGTTTAGATTTTATAACATGGTATAAGTATGCTAACTTAATATAGTAGCTATTTAATAATTTTTAAGATATAATCGCATTAAAGAAATTTAAAAAACGGTATAGTAATATAATAAAGAATAATAAGAGTAAGGTAAAAGAAAAATAATAAGCTAAGCTAGGGAATAAAAGATAAGATAAAGGAAATAGTAAAGAAAAAGATAAAAACTAAGAAAAATAAAAAAGAGTTTTAAGCTAAGCTTAATAAATATTAAAACGATTTTAAATAATAAGTATAAAGAGGATATGCTATAAATATATATAAACTATAAATAATAATAAGATAAATAAGAGATATAATAAGATATAATAAGATATAAAGTAAATATAAATAAAATATATAAAGAACTACGACTTAATTAAAGTAAGCTACTTACTACCCGCTAATACTAATAAATTAACCTTAAATAATAAAGTATATTTAAGCCTAGCGCGCTATAATAGCAATATAAACTAACTTTATATACTATAGTAAATATTAATTATATCTTTTTAGCTAGCGTTTATTAAGGATTAAAGGATATATATATAAGTTAGTATAGTAGTCCTTAAACGTCTTTTAAGATATATAGTCTTAAAGCGCGTTTATAGCGGCGATTATATCGCTAGTATATTAATATCGCGTTAGCGTTATATTATATATAGTTTAAGAATAAAGATATATAAGTAAATAGTATAATTTAGCGTAAGTATAAGTAAAATAATTATAAGCTTAAAGTAAGGCTTAATTTTAATAAGCTTAATATTAAGTATCCGCGTTAAGAGATGCTATATATCTAATATATATAAGGTAAAGGGGGCGCTATATAGTAATACTATATATCGCGCTTTACTTATTAAGCGATAGCGGCGGGCGCGAAGGTTAATACGAAGGCGGTAGCGTATAGTTACCGGGCGTGCTAAGGGGCGCTAAATAAGAAGACGCTTATAAGACGGTAAGAGATAAGGCGCGGGGGGTTATAGTAAATATATTAAGGCGCGGTATAGCGAAGCTATTATAAAAGGGGGCGCGCGCGCGAGAGAATTAGTAATTAAAAAAAGAAAAAAGAAAAAAGAGGGAGAAGGAGAGAGGAAGGGTATTTATACTTAAAGACTATAAGCGGTAAGAAGGTAAGATATACCTTAAGTACTAATAATAGCGGTAAGCGAAGGAGATATATTATATTGCCTTAGCGCTATTAAGAACGATATAGCGGCGTAAATAGGTAAGCGTATAACGTATTTAACGCTATAATATAATATTATTTAAGGGGATATATCGGTATATAATTATAAGTATAATAAGGATAATTATACCGATTAACGTTAAGCGCGGAGCGGGGGGCGGGGCGGCGATATTATATACCTTAGTATATAATAGCTTAAAAAGAGATAGTATTATAAGCTATACTATAAAAAGAGCTATAGTTATATTATTGCGAATAACTTAAAGTCGGGCTAATATATAGTTAAAGTTATATAGGACTTTACTTAAACTTAGCTTAACCTTAACCCGAACTTAACTTAAGTATAGGCTACTTAAGCGACCTTTATAAAATACGAAGCTATATAGCTTAAATAGAGATTTCCCCCTTCTTTTTTTAGTTTTAAATAAATAATTATTTAGTTATATACTACTAAACTTAGTATATATAAGGCTTTAATAGTTATTAAAGTTACTTATAACCTAGGAACTATTTATAATAAAGGCCTTAATATATTTTCTACTTTATTTAAATTATTAACCTTTATTTATATATAACTTAGTTAATTCTTTACTTTTTTATTTACTTTTTATACTTTTATAATTCTTTTACTTATATTTACTTACTTACTTTATACTACGCTTATTTTGCTTTTTTAGTTTTATTAAACCCTTTTTAGCTTCGTATTAATTTATACTACTTAATTTATATATACTAAAAAGCTTAAAGTTTAAAAGTTAACTATTATTAGTATTATTAAAAAGCAGATTCTTAAAGCGCTCTTTAAGAATATAATTTATATATTATATAGCTATAACCCTTTTTTTTACTTTTAAGAGCTTTTATTTAAACTTAAAAAAAACGTTATAAACGTTTAGTATCTACTTTATTTAATTATATAAATAGCTTATTACTTATAATTACATATTTATTTTAAAATAAATTAATTTAAAGCACTTTAAAAACTTTTATTAATAATAGCTTTATTTTGACTTTATATAATAAGAAGTTATTACTATTTACTATAAGCTTATATTTAAGTAATTATAAGTTAAGTAAAAGAATTTTTTTTAAGCTTAAAAATAACTTTTAGTTAGTTTTATACTTTTTTCTTATAATATTATAATAAAAGCATATAGTAATAATACTCCTTACTTAACCCTTTTAGTATAAAAAGAGGCTTTTTTTTATTGCTTTCTTTTTTATTATAAGTATTTTTATCCTTATTATTTTATTATAAAGTCATATTAAACTGCTAGCTAATAAGCTTATACTTTTTTATACTTATAATTTTTTTTTGCTTTTATATTAACGCTTAAATTAGCTTATTAGCTATAAAACCTAATATTAGCATGCTAAACCTTAGTAGCTTAACTTAATAGCTTTTACTTAAAAATTCTTTTAACTTATTTTACATTTATTTAGATATTAGCCTCTTTTAGCTTTCTTTTTAGCTTCTTTTAAGCTTAGCGCTTATATATTATATAGTTCTCTTACTTAAGCTATATTATTAGTAGTAAGTCTCTTTTTATATTAAGGAGCTTTATTTAAAAGAAGCTTTAAATATATTAAGAGCTAATAAATACTTAGCTTAGTTATATATATTTAAATAACTATTTATTAAAAGCTAAGAAAAAAGAACATTGCTTATACTATATAGCTTTTTATTTATTAGTATTACTTACTTATTTTATACTAAAGTTAAGTTTAAGCTAAAGTTAAGCTAAATTTAAGGTAAGTTTTATTTAACTTAAACTATATATTAGCTTTACTTTAAAGTAATTACTATAATATAATTATAGTTTTTATATAGTATAGCTTATTATTATATTATATTAAAGTATTTAAAAGCGGTTAAATTTTATAAATAATAATAAAAAGCATAATAAGTATAACTATAAAGTTTCTTAATAGTTTTCAACTCTTATTCTTAAACATAAGCTTATATAAGTAAAAGTTATAAGTTAAATAAAGACTTTTATAAAATATATATTCTTTTTGCTATTTTCTTAAAAGCTTTATTATTTAAGACTTACTAAACTTAGCTAACTTAAATCTATATATATAACTTTCTTTTTTAAGAAAATAAGTTTAAATTACTAAAAAAGTAATAGCAGTATAAATAAAAGTAGTTAAACGTATAGTTTGTGCTTAAGCACATAAAAATAAGTAAATTTAGCTCCTTATTAAGTCTTAAGCGGAAAAAAGAGTTAAACTATTAAGTTAATTAGTTGCTTATGCTAATAGTATTAAAGTCATATAAAAAGAGTCTATTTAAAGCTATTTTTAAGTAAAATAGCCTTATAAAAAGCTTATAGATATTGTTGCTAAGTTATTAAGTTTATATAAGATTCATTATGTGCGTTTTTGGCTACTAAAGGTTTTTCTAATACTACGCGCCACTTATCGTGTATCTATGATATAACTACCTATTGTGGGTCTAAGGGATATGTGCATAACACTGACGGGCATCCCTTTGTCCACCCATCAAAGCTGCCCTCTCGGCGTTCACATTCGGCGCGCCATGGGCCGCGAAGGCGACTCTGCTCACAGCGGCATATTTGTCCGATTCAAACAGCACGTCGATTCCCACGTTGCCTCGGGCTTCAGCACCCTGCTCGGCTTTGCGCCTCCGACTCCATCCCGTCAGCTCGACACCGACAAGGCCTCGTCGATACCTTTGGGCTCCGACTTGCCCCCTCACCGTCCCCCCTCTTCTTCTCGCACTATGGATTTCCAGGATACGCAGCGCGCTCTTTGGAGCTGGGACGTCTTCTCGCTCCTCTCCTCGCCCTCGTATTCTCCTCCAGCTCTCCGCCACCTCCCGCCGCCCGTCCCAAACGACCTGGCTCCCGGCATGGACTCCACCGTCTTCACCTTCGAGGACGCCTTTGAAGACCTGCTAGCCGCATCCCAGGGTCAATCTCTCCCGGAAATCAGTACGCGATATCACCAAAGGAGGCTGCTTCGGCAGATGTTTGCTGCCGGAGAGCCTACTTGGTTTTGGAAGCGTAGGTTGGAGTCACAGTGTCTTGTTCAAGCTCCCAGCTGGGGCCCAACCTTGCGGTCAGACCGGGATAGCTTTCACCGAGCTATTGACTGGCCTAGGCTGTGGCGCGCCACAGTCTCCGAGGATACCCCTGGGCCGAATCATAACGACTTCTTCCATGAACAAGGCAGGCCGGAGCGTGAATTCCATCAAGATGACTCTCGATATGAGTGGCCCGGCTCTCAGGAGAGGCAGGCTCGACGACCGACGCCAGATACCTTCGATGATCTCTTCTCCTCCCTGTCCTCCGCTTTTACCGAGAGCCAAAAGTCGTGGGATGCATTCCTCAACGTCATCATGACCCACGCTACCGCAGACGAGAAGCGCCAACCCCCAGGACCTGCCGGCAGAATAAAGCAAGTCGAGACTCGCGACGAATACGTCGATCGCGCCGGCTACCTACACAGTACTGTCACCCGGAGGACTCTGGATGAGCATGGCCATGAGATTAGTCGTGTGACGGACGTGACAATGCAGCCGGCCAACGACCCGGACAACGACGACATGGACGCAGTCGAATTCAATCGTCAGGGATCCACCAGCAAGAAGGCGGGCTGGTTTTGGAAATGAGAAGTCGCCAGTCATCAAAAGCTGAAGCTCTCCTTGTCCAGACAAGCTCTCCACTCCATCTATGTTCGCTCCCACCACGTCGGGCAACAAGACGCACTTTTAGGCTGAGACTGGCTATTGATCAGGATACAAGTCGGCTATGCTCCCCGTCAACAGACTGAACAAATTTGTAAATAATGAATTCATGACTGAACCACCACCGGAATTTGTGACACCACCTACTTGCCCCCAACTCTCGCCTTCTTGCGCAAATGCCTCTTCCGCGCGATCAAGCTTGCCTTCATGGATCCCGGTTTAGACCCGCCTCCGTCATCCCGATCTTGTCCCTTGTCCTTTTCTTTCCTGTCAGACACCTTGCCGTACTGGCGCTTACCATGGCTTGCGTCGTCTGAGTCATCATGACTGTCATCGGCGTTCTCGACCGCGACTTCGTTCTTTTTGGCTTGGGCCGTTTGCGCCGACTTCTCCTCGGCCACGCGCCTTCTCTGCACCACCTGCGCGTTTTCAATGGAAAACTCGGCAATGATTCGCTGCTTCCTCCCATTGTCGCCTAGCAGCTCGTGGCCGTTCAGGTACCGCAAGCCCATCAGAGCCCAATGATGCGAGGTGTACTCGATGAATCCGTAGCCGCGACTTTTGCCCGCCCCGCTCTGTTCAGGGACCTTGGATCCTTGGTTGCTCTCGAAAACAACCTTGGCCTGGCGAACGATGCCCTTTCCTTTGAGTTTTCTTTGCCGTTCTTTGTCTTTGACGTCTTTGCCGTCTCTTGCATTTTCCTCCTTGGACAGCGCTTGGCGTCGACCCTCCTTGACGTCTTGGGCGAACCCGACAATGGCCTTTCTCGCGAGTTCCTTGAGTTCCTTTGAGCCTATGTTGCGCGGGATGTTGCGGATGGCAAGTCGAGTCAGGCTGAGATGCAAGCTGGGGTGGCCCTGAATCATCTTTTTTCGTTGCGCCGAGCTCGCTTGTCTCATTTGGATCTCTGCCGGAGACAGCAAATCGAAAATGGGCGATCCTCGTCCAATGGCACCTTCGGAGAGAAGATATAGTCTCCTCTTGTCCTTATCCCGTCTCTTTGAGAGCGAGTTCTCAGCAAGACTGCTGGCCTCCTCCTTGTTGACGGCCTGAACAACTTGAAGAAGTCGCCCGTCGAGGGTGTACATGCCGCTTGGGTCAGCGTTCTCGTCCACAAGAAGCGACTGCTTCGCTCCAGTCGCGGTTGGCTGGGGCCGATGAGCTCCCTTGACGCACACCTTGGCATCCGACTGCTTGAAGAAACACACGAAGCCAGTTCCAGCCGGCTTGTCGGTGACCTTATCGACGACCACCCGAGCATATCGTACTCCTCCAAAGTGAGAAAAGAAGCCCTTGAGCTGCTCGTCTGTCGTAGTGAACGGCATATTGCGAATGAAGACGGTAGATGAGTTGTCTGTGGTCCTTTGACGCGGTGCTTCGGGTTTCTTGTCGCACTTCGTCGTCACATCATCGTATTCCTCATCGTCCGATTCTTCCTCGAGATTCTGCATGTGATTCTTTAAAAAGTTTTGAAGATCGGCGTCTGCCTCGTCTTCCCGCGACGTCTTGACAACACCTTGCGGTGTGACACTGGCTGACGCTTCACTCCCATCGGTGGACTCTGCATCGTCCTCGTCAGCCTTTTCTTCGTCGGCGTGGCCCGTCTGGCGATCCCATGTTTCCTTGTCAACAGCCCAATCAACCGCCAGAGTTCGACCGCCAACTTCTTTCCCGTTGACGGCTTCCAGTGCCTTTTCTGCATTCTGCCTCCCGCGAAGTGTAACGAAACCAAAACCCTTGAGCTTTCCCTTTGTCTGGGGGAGATCTGCGAATTTGACCTTGCCGAAACTCCTGAAAAGGTGAGACAGCTGGTCAGAGGTCTTGATGCTCCACGGCAAGTTCCGGATTATCAGCTTGGTGGCGGGTTGTTGGAACTCGGGCTTCGTAAACGGGACATCACCCGCCGCCTTCTCCGCTTTGCGTTGACGAGGTTCTGCAACGTCGACTCGAATGCATCTGCCGTCCCACTGAGTCTTGTCCAGTTTCTTCTGCGCCTCTACGGCATCTTCCGCATCGGCAAAGGTAACGAAGCCGTAGCCGCGGGAATCCTTGGTTTTTTGGTCACGGACGACGACAGCATGCTTGATGGGGAAGTGCTGGGAGAAGAATTCCGCCAGGGACTCGTTCGTGGTGGCAGGCGGCAGCGAGCGAACAAAGAGAGACCTCTTCTCGTCCACCTTGGCCTTCTTTTTTTGCTGGGCCGAACCGGTTTCTAGGTCTTGGAGCGCATTGGCAACGGCGTCTTCCACCTCCAAAAGCTGCCTTTTCCGCTTGATCTGAGGGGGGGGCATGACTGCTGCTGAGATGCGTTTCAGCCGCTGTGAGTGAGCCTGACGAGCGTAAATTTGCGGCTTTCCTCGGAAGTGGGGGGGAGAAAATAGTTGACTGATGCAGAGCGATAAGAAAGAAGGGGTCCTCGACTCTATCTAGTCGCACGTGACATGTGGGACGGATTGTAGAAAACACTATGCCGCAACGGGAATATTGTTGACTCGCAACCCGCAAGCGCAACGCGTGCTGCATTAGATCGTTAACACAAACAAAAAAAAGCATCATCATTACCACTTCAACCAACTAACAACATCAGGAACTCGAACAGACTCACAAGGCCAGAGCCGCGCTTACCATCGGCCATGCTTGCAAGAGCCTCAACGCGGTCGACGAGGACGTCGTCGGCGGTCTCCAAGAAGCCGTCGGCGGCTGCCTTGAGCTCCCGCGCATCCGTCACGTCTCGCGCGTCGTCATCGGCTGCTGAATACGTCGACACACCGAGCAGCGCCTTGCGGACACAGATCTGTACCGTATTTCGCGACGCCCAGAGGACGACTGCGACCCATCGCAAACTCGCAATCAACCTCCGCAAGATACACGAGTCCTGCTGCTATGAACCGACAAGCAAGCGCGCCACACCGTCGAGCGAGTTCGACGAGGCTACATTCAACAAGGAGTTTGTGCGCTGCGTGCTGAGGATCATGCCTGTGCGCAAGGCTGAGAGCGTCGGCGAGAGGTCCATTCGGTTCGTTGGCTTCTATCTTCGGCACGCCAGCGACAAGGACATTGAGATTCTGGGAGAGGCCGAGGCGGACGCAAGTCTGATGCCTGAAACGCCAAGCTCACGCCTCACCTCGGAGCTTCTCGAAACAGTCTTGCCCTGCATGGCAGCAAAGGACAGGTTTGTCAGATTCAGATCCACGCAGCTCGTCTCCCACATCATCAACTCGCTGGACGCCATTGACGACGACCTCTTCCAAAAACTTCGACAGGGATTGCTCAAGCGGATACGCGATAAGGAAGCAATGGTGCGCTCCCAGGCCGTCCTGGGCCTGGGCCGCCTAGCTGGCAATCAGTCGGAAGAATGCGCCAACTCGGATGACAGCGATGACGATGAGGCGACCGACTTGTTGGGGAAACTGCTCGATGTCATGCAGAATGACCCGAGCGCCGATGTGCGCCGGTCGCTCCTCATCAATCTTCCCATCCTTCCCAATACGCTCCCCTACTTGCTTGAGCGAGCCAGAGATCAGGACCCTGCAACGCGAAGGGCCGTCTACTCGCGCTTGCTCCCGGCGCTTGGCGATTTTCGTCATCTGTCCTTGTCCATGCGGGAGAAGCTCCTCCGATGGGGCCTTCGAGACCGTGATGAAAACGTGCGCAAGGCAGCCGGTAGACTGTTTAGGGAGCGGTGGATCGCCGATTGCGCCGGCGCCGAGCAGCAAGAAGAGGAACAGACCGCCGAGCCAGTGCCCCCCAGCTTCGACGGACTCTTGGAGCTTCTGGAGAGAATTGACGTTGTCAACTCTGGCGTCGAGAATGGTGTCGCCCTCGAGGCGATGAAAGGCCTCTGGGAGGGCCGCCCAGATTACCGCGAAGCCGTCACTCTGGACGATGAATTTTGGGAGACCCTTTCCGCCGAGTCTGTCTTCATGGCCCGGAGCTTCAACGACTTTTGCCGCAACGAGGGCAACGGCAGATACGAGGCACTGGTGGAGGAGAAGATGCCGGAAGTCACCAAGCTCGCCTTCTACCTGGAACGCTACATGCAGGTTCTCGTTGAGGCGCTTAAGAGGGTGGCCCAGCAGGACGGCGACGAAGAAGAGGACACGGTCGAGCAAGAGTTCATCGTGGAGCAGCTACTGTACATTGCTCTGACACTCGACTACTCGGATGAAGTCGGCCGCCGCAAGATGTTTACCCTTCTCCGCCAGTCACTGTCGATTCCAGAGCTTCCCGACGAAGTGACCAAGCTCACCGTCGAGACACTGCAGTACATTTGTGCCCCAGACGCGGCCGGGGAGCGCGAGTTCTGCAGCGTCGTTTTAGAGTCTGTGGCGGATGTCCACGACACCATTGTCGATGATCCGCCGGCCGACGATGTCGAGGACAGCTTCCACTCTGCAAAATCGGAGGTTAGCCACGGAAGCGCTGCAGGAAACGAAGAGAAGCGCAGCAACGGCGCCGGAATGGATGAGGAAGACGCTCGTGAGAAGGCTGTTAGGGAAATCGTCGTCAACATGAAGTGTCTGCACATCGTTCAGTGCATGCTCACCCACGTGGCGGGCAACCTCAAGGACAACGCGGATCTGGTCTCCATGCTCAACAACCTCGTGGTCCCTGCCGTGCGGAGCCGCGAGGCGCCCGTCCGGGAGCGAGGTCTGGTTAGCCTGGGGCTCTGCGCGCTGCTTGACAGGTCTCTGGCCGAGGAAAACTTGGGCCTCTTCATCCACTTCTTCAACAAGGGACATACGGCCCTGCAGATTACGGCCCTGCACATCTTGACGGACATTCTCAACGTCCACGGGGCACAGCTGCTGTCGTCGACGCCCGCCCTGCTCAAGGTCTACATCAAGGCCGTTAAGGGCGGCGCAAAGGCTCCAGAGGTTCAAGCCGCGGCCACGATTGCGGCGTCCAAGCTGCTCCTCGGGCGTGTCGTCAACGATGAGGAGACGTGCGTCGAGTTGCTCAAGTCGCTCGTCGTCGCCTACTTTGACCCTTCTTCCGCGTCCAACCAGACCGTCCGGCAGGCGTTGAACTACTTCCTCCCCGTGTTTTGCTACTCGCGCGCGACGAATCAGGACCTCATGCGAACCATTGCTCTCCAAGCCCTTCACTCGCTCTTGAACCTGCGCGAGGGCTTGGAGGATGACGATGTTGACGTCGACGAGGACATGGTCAGCATGACAACAATCGGCGCCTGCCTGGTCGACTGGACCGATCCTCGAAAGTGCTACAGCTTGGGTGTCCAGCCAGACGCAGAGAAGAAGAACGTCAGTGGCGATGTCCACTTGGACTTTGGCTCCGACATTCTAGAAAGGCTCCGGACCAACATTAGTAGTAAGTTGCACGACTGCCGTTGATATCCTCCTTTTGCACACCAGAGGCCAATGCTGACAATGGCGCAGAGGAAGAGAGGAAGCTCGTTGCCGGGCTCCTCGGCAAACTCTACGTCTCGCCGGGCTCGTCTAAAGAAAAGATCCGCGGACTCTTTGCCCAGGTCAGCGAGGTCGTGGATGAGAGCTTTCTCTCCGACGCGACGAGCCGCAACGCTCTGTACAAGGTGCATGTCAGCCTAGGCAAGGTCGTCAACAGCCTCGACGAGCAGCAGCAGCCCTCGAACCGGCGTGCCAGCCGCAGCGCGTCCGTGATCCTGGAGCGACAGCCGACCGAGGACAAGACGGTCGTCGAGGAGCCGAGGATCAAGGAAGAGGACGAGGGGACGGCTGTTCCCAAGGAAGAAAAGGATTCGCTTGTGGACGACTTGCTGTCGGACGGGGAGGACACGAAGATGGTGGATGCTTAAGCTTATTGCTGTTATCACGTCTTGGTTGCCATGTTCTGTATGATAAATGTTCAAATGCTAGGGACGAGCCGTTATTGAGGTGGACTTGCTGCATACGTCATTTGTGGCAAGTTGCGTCTTTGGTGCTGTGAACTGGTTCTAATTTGCTGTATATTGCGGAATGAAGCGCCCCGGGTAATGTTTCGATCGTCTTTCGACGTTTGCTGCCTGACCCCATTGGGCGTCTGCGTGCCGGTTGGCAGGGTGGAGATGTTAACTCGCGCCGAGCTGGAACAGGAGGCCCCCTAACCCAACGTTGACGGCCAAATGCTGACCCAAACTCCACGCCATGCAGTAGAGGTACTTGGGCGAAAAGACCGTCCAGATGAACAAATGGGTTCTCAGCGCAGTACAAGCCGCCATGACAAACGCTATACTGACCGTCACGAACAGAGTAAGGAAGGTGAGGTGGTGGCGGAAGACGTGGGCCTGGCCATTTCTGTGCTCCCGCAGGAGCAAGGAATTGGTGGCCGAGGCCCAGAAAATAGGTCCGGCCCAGTTGCCAATGAAGGTGAGGGCACCAACAGACATGACGGTGAACTCGTTGACGCCGTTGTACGAGCTCGACAAATCCACAGAGGATATCGCATTAGAGCCACCGAAGGCAAAAAAGAATGTGTGTTGGAGTAAGATGGACGAGGCCGTGATCTCAGGCACGGAAAGCTCGTCGCGACCCAGATTGTAGCACATGGCCGAGGCCAGGAGGAGCAAAGGGATGTTGGTTGGACGAGACTGGGTCATTGCCAAGAGGGTGTACAGATGATGGAGGAGTCGCACTAGAAGCCCGTGTCAGTTTTCGCCTTGGTCAAGGATGAGAGGGCTTACCAGAGGGCATGACATGGCGGCCGCCCCTTTTTCTTTGGTACACAGCGACACCCGCAAGCACTATCATGAACATGAAGACGACTCTCGCTCTCGCGGTTAGCGATGGGCCCTCAAGTGCATCATCGAGCTTTTTGGCAAGGCCCGCCACAAGCTCAGGAGCATCTTCGGCTGTGAAGGCCAACTTGAAGGTGAAGGCAGCGGTCACAAGGCTCAGGCTCAGGCTCAAGGCAACGACGACAGGCATACCGCGCAGGTTGACAAGCATTTGGAACATGACAAACATGTAGGCCAGGCTGACCAGTGCCCAAACGAGCCGCGGATTAGGGGCAAGAAATGTCTTGACGATGTCGGGCTCGCCTGCGAACTTCTGGCCTGTCTGGTTCCAGCCTCGTGCTAAGCGCAAGGCCCCCAGAGCGAAAAGGTGGCCGACTGCAGAAGACATTCGCGCCGTTCTGGCTGCCAATTAGTCCTCTACGCGGGAAAGGCACGGCGCACTACTATTACCTCGAGACGGCTCGCGAGCCAAGCCAAGTTATCCAAAGCGTGGAAGACCAATACCAAAAGTGCTGTTCCTCTTCCACATAGCTGCTTGCGAACATCATGATTCCGTACGATGTGGTAATGAGTACGAGGGGTGCGAAGTGAGCACCCTTGTACGCGCCTTGCAGCATAGTAACCGCGCCAACGGCAATGACGGCGGCAAGGGCCAGGCTCTGGCCGATGAAAATTCGAGGCATGTCGTAGTTGGAAGCCATGCTACTCATCAGGTCTTGGGCCTTCCGCAGCCATGCTGACATCTCCGAGAGCCAGACCTGATCAACTTGGGCATTAGATGTCAAGTGCTTGCCGATCTTGCGCCATCCACAAGCCAATTCATGAGCGCTGGTGACTTCCAAGACGCACGGATCGATGGTGCCTTGTATATCAAAGAGCTCTTTTCCAAAAGTAGCCGTCACGATATCGAGAATCTGCTGCGCATTGCGCAGGAGAATCTGAACCTGATCGCTGAAATGAGGCCAGAAGGGCAGAAAGTCTGGTATAAAGGCACCAAGGTTGTTCTTGGAGATGGGAAGGCCGAGCAGCGTGGCAATGGTCGGGGCAATGTCCGACTGCTCTACTGTCGTGTAGTAGTCAAACTCGTCTCCAGGACGCGTCGGAGCCGGCAGCTTTTGTGAGATACCTCTGAGCTTTGGTGATAGGAAAACCAGTGCGGGCGACGTCTCTCCGGGGGAGGAGGCTCCGTGGTTGCCGGCGTCATTCATGCCATGGTCGCCACACAGAACCAAAAGCGTTGACTGCAAGTGGTGCTTGGATTCCATGGCTTTGTAGATGGTCTCGACTATGCCATCCATTTCACGCTGTTTGGGAAGCATATTGGCGCTGCGCGGCGTCAGCGACGAACTTGGCTCCTCTGGTGAGAATACTACCTCCTGGGCCCGGCTTTGTGGCCAATGTGATCAAGCCCGAGGTAGTGCAGCACCATCAAGCCCCAGTCACTTCTCTCGAGCTCGGCTCCGATGTTTCGCGTGACGTTCTGGTCCACTTCGGTGAAGTCCTTGATGAGAATCAGGCTTGAGTTACAATGGGTTAATGAAAGAGGGCATTCCTACCGAGACAAAGAAGCTCGTTGTCCCGTCGTGTCGGTCAAAGGTATCCGGGAACAGCTTCAGCCAGGTATCGTCACCATACATGAGGAGCTTGCCTTTGCCTGCGGCCTTGAGCTGGGCCAGCCAGGTGTCTTGCGTGGCCAGTGTGGACGAGGTGTCGGCTTCATTAATGTTGAGAATGAGATCAACAAACGAAGGGATAGACCCGGTGGTGATGGCCTTGATCCTGGGCATGGTCACAGTCGGAGACCGGGCATTGGCCGTGAAGGGGATGGCGGCGCCATCACGGATGAGACTTAGAGGCTGTGAGAAGGGGATTGCAATTGGGAAGGAGCAAGAGGGGGCAAACCTCTGTGTATACTCGAAGCCAGAGTCGTTTGAGTAGACAAAATCACTGTCATTCCAATTAGCAGCCGCCATCGGCGTTAGTCGGCCTCTACTTGCCTTCTCAACGCATCGACGACCATGAAGACCAGCTGATCAAAAGGAGCGGAGACTTGGCCGAGAGGCTCATACTTGGCTAAGCCCGGCAGGAAGGGCTTGTGAGGGAAGAAGCCGGTGGCAAAGACGGCAATCGAAATCGGGATAAGCAAGTTTGCAATCAAGAGTAGAAGGGTGCAGAGCAGCGACCCGTCTCGAGGGGCCACCATGTCCACTCGCGACGAGAAGGGATAGGTGAGTCGCGAAAGGGGGGGGTTTTCCGTCTTGGACTCTGGTTGCAGTCCATCAGAGGGAATTCGCACTGACGAGCGGATCTCAGAAGCTGCAGCACGCGAGGCAAAGGTCGTCGCTTGCCGTTGGCAGTCAACGTTGTTGTTTAGGCACAATCCAGAGTTTCTCCGTTGCTTGTCTCCCTACCTACATACGCGCGCCAGGGGGAGTTAAGAACACGGTCATACTGTGCGAACACAGTTGTAAGA